>JACCGJ010000441.1:35454-178812 GCA_013407085.1 Atriophallophorus winterbourni | reverse complement strand
CCACAAAGTGTCAGGAAGAGACAGATCAGGGTCTTCGATCTCTTCACAGCATAGCGCTTGATTGTAATACAGTAGGACACCTCCACCCCTAGTCTTACGATAAATCCGGAATGACAGCATGTTTGGGGCATCAGTTAAGTATCCAATATGGTTGGGGTCAACCAGGTTTCTGTGATGGCAATGAGATCAAAGTTTTTGTGGAATGGAGCAGTTTTAATTCGGAGAATTTGTCCATGAATCCTCGATGTTTCGTTATAGCAACAGGACAGTGTAGGGCGGTTGGCGTTGGCGTGGGTGAGTGTAACACCTAGGAAGCCGATCAGGAAGGGAATCAGCCTGTGGTAAGGTTTTTTGAGGCGGCTGCTTCACATAATTCGGTTGGTTCGACCGCGGTGTTTTGGGATCGGAATATTTCGTTCGGATCAATCGATTGGTAGCGATAGACGAACGGAAGGCGAATTGCTAGTGGAGACTTTTCACGGTTCGCTTCCAACAGTCGAGCGCCGAAGTGACTATACTTTCCGATTGAAATGTTA
Organism: Atriophallophorus winterbourni; assembly: GCA_013407085.1. Lineage (NCBI taxonomy): Eukaryota > Metazoa > Platyhelminthes > Trematoda > Plagiorchiida > Microphallidae > Atriophallophorus > Atriophallophorus winterbourni. The sequence goes on along the minus strand of JACCGJ010000441.1, from coordinate 178,276 downwards.
TTTTCGTAATTCGGGGGTCATTGCGTAATTCGGGGGTCATTGCCTTTATAGTTCGGTGACTTGGGTAGGCGTTTTAGCGATGTTGTGAGGTTGGCGGTTATGTCAGATTGCTGCTGTATAAGGCGCCATTGCTCACAGTCGTGAATGTTGTTTTTGGATTCGTCGGCGTCAGAAAGCTCAGGAATGCCGTGTACGTATATACTACGTTTGTCATTATCCTGCTTCCAGTCAAATGACGGCTTTTTTGGCTTGCCGTGCTGCCCATGGTAGGTCGGCGAAGATGCGGATTGGAGTAGAGGATTTGCGAAGTTAATACGTGGAGAGAAGCATGGTTTCAGCTGCTTCGGATTACCTCTCTAAATAAATAAATAAATAAATAAATTTTATTCTTGGAAATCCAAGGCATGTTAAACATGATCAATAATTTCCAAAAGATTTGTACAATCGGGTTATTGGATGTACATTTGCAAAAACAATTGGTTCAAGGTCATTTGTTTCAGCGGAATTTAAAGTTAAATAAATATAAAGGTAACGGTATTTAAAGTTGTTTCCAGGTAATCGGTACGTGATCTGATATATTACGAAAACACAGTTATTGCAAGAAAAAGTCTAGAATGTTTTCGGCAACACTGATGATCAATCATGATGATCGATTACATCCATATGAAGAATTCCGGCTCACAAACGAGTCAACACTGTGACGGCAAATTTTCTATGAATAACCACAAAAAGACACTCTCTATTCAAACATATATTCAACAATAATAATGTGTTCCAACTGAACATTTTTGAAGATTCTGACTCTTCGAGATTCCTCACATCTTCGATGTTCCGGTCCATCGTTCTTTAATATTCTTCGTGACATTTTTCCCCTCACCCGATTTTCTTTTCATACAATAACTGCTTATATATTGAATTTCTGTAAAACTGATTGATTATCATTTACCTTGACCATTTTAACGAACGAAAAATTACCAGCACGTATGACTTGAAAATGTTAATAATTATTTTCCATTTTTTATGCTTCATGTATACAAACAACTTTGATAATTACCGATCATGCTTAGCATGCCTTGGAATTCCAAGAATAAAATACTCATTTATTCATTTATTTAAATTCGCCACCATGAGGCTGCAGACGTTTTTCCGGAAGCCTTGTCTAAGAGCGGGGCCTTCAAATCGGTCGTGCACAATCATTTCTTTTCTCCACATTATTTTTCTTCTTTTTGATACGTTCGATCGCTATCATTTTCTGTATTCGTCATGTTTTTGCTGCAACATAGGTTGATTTTGAACACGCAAAGATTGAAATATTTACGTTATGCCGTGTTTCATAGTGAGAATTCCGATATAAAAACTTTGGCTTTAGAATTCGGCAAAAATTGGATATATATTAAAGCAAACATTAAAAAAGAAGAAGAAACATCGTGTAGGTTGGCAAGTCGCCCTTCGAAGACGTCATGTCATTTTTAGAATGCACTTACCTTGTATTTTATCATCGAACGTTCGTTCCTTGTGGTCAAAGTACGGCAAAATTTCACAACTACTCACTTCGAAAATTTCAAAGCATACTGGCGTTGCCGTGTTTCAAGAAACCTAGCTTCATTAGGCAATAGAAAATGCGTTGGTTTCCATTGAAGGATTCTGCTGTTTTCAACTTGACCGAACCTGTACCTTGGTGAATCGTGTTGGAGGAGTAATTACTGATATTCGAACTGAGTGGTGTTCGTACTGCAGACAGATTTTCATTTTTGATAAGCTCGAGATACTCTGCTTGGCTGTTAAATGCAACCCCCGTAATCTTTTGATCCCTCGTTTTGTTAATTTTTTATGTTATCCCCAATTGTCAATTTAACGTTTTTAACGCATTCATTGATGAACTCTTAATAAAACTTACTCATTTTCATAATTCTTTGCTCCTCTTAGTTGGTGACCTCAATAACTGCAATTTATCCATGTTTTGCCTATTGTGTCTCAAAAAATTGTTTATTTCTCAACTCGAGGTAAAGCATTTTTGGATTTCGCCGCAAGTTTGCTCCATTTGGTAATTCTGACCATTGTGTTATCAAAATTCTCCCTGAAATTTATGAAAGCACTGGGCATAGATACCTCACCCGCAGAAATGGCAGAAAGGTGACTTCTAGAGCTTGTCAACCTGACAATATTTCAGCCCTGAAAGACATGCTCTCTACCACTGATTTCAATATTTTTCATGAAAATGATGTCTCTATAGAATGTGATGTTCGGACATCCTATCTTAATTTTTGTTTTGAAATCTGTTGTCCTAAAGAAACTATTTTTGTAAGTACCCATCGTTTTTCCTCTGCCCACCTAAAGCGCCTAAGAAGATTGAAAGAGAAAGCCTTTAAAATACAAGATAGTAACACTGTTGGGCATCTTTCTCAGTCAGTCAAGTTCGAAATTCGACGTCTTGAAAAGCTGTACACGAACACGCTTCTCAAAACGAAAGACAGTCGTCACCTATGGCGGGCGCAGAAACAAATTCGCTGAAAGAACTACAATGGATCCCCATCTATTTTGGATAATAATACCTTGAACGAATCTTTTGTGTCCTGTATAACTGATAATGTCTGTGCACATAACTTCATTTTGCCCCCATCCTCGTATTCCGATCAACCCTTCACGAACGTATCCGGGGTCTTTTGCGCACTTTCAGCTGTCTCGAGTTTTAAGTCTGCAGGTGCATACAAACTCTTGCCCATTGAATAAAGGAATGTACTAGAGAACATTCATCTCCCACCACATCCGTTTCCAATCGCTGCATGGGAAGAGTTATTATGCCTGACTGGTGTAAATATGTCTGTATAACCCTGATCCCAAAACTATCCTGGTAAATACCACCCGATCGCGTGCACCTCGCAGTGGCTCAAGGCATTTGAAAGCATTGTAATACGAAGAATGGCATCCAGCTCTCAGGTAAACGATGCTTCTCGGTTCGCTTATCGTAAAAAATCGGTCAAAAGTTGATGCTGTCGCTTTGCTCCCGGATTATATCACACGTTCTTTAGATAGTGAATCGAAAGCCGTACAAATTTTTTGGATTATACAGATGCTTTCAACAGTAGTCTGAGAAAATCTTGATTGCAAAAGTTATTTGACCGTGGCTTTACAACAATTATACTTCATTGGATTGCATCTTAATTTGAAGGTCGTCTCCAATATAAAGTTGTGAACTGAAATGCCTTCCGTGAAATGCCGATTCCGAGTGGTGTCCTTCAGGGTGAAATATTGTCCCCATTTTTATTTTCCCTTTATATTTTTGATCTTCTTTGTGACCCTCCGACACTTACTATTGAAAACACTGATGACGTTGCCGTTGCAATAAACCATACTCTTCGGATCGAGCAACATGTTTTAGAATCAGTGGTTTCGAACATTGTTCAATTTTCATCCACGTTTGGTTTATCTTCGAATCCCTCAAAATTCAACCAGATGGTATTTTCCAGCATGACCGGACAGCGTTGTTTAGCCCTTCATGATAAAATTCCTCGCGTTTCGTTTAACGGCTTTGTGTTCGAAAATGTTACAGCTCCGAGAATCTTGGCGTAACAACATCTGACAATCTTAGCTGAACCAGACATGTAACAAATCAATTCATAAAGGTGCGCCAAATGTCATTCTATGCCCTTCGCCTCCGTTCTCTCTCCATACCACTAAAAGTTGTTCAACTTTTTCTTCGTGCATCATTACACACCTGCTTTACGCTTCCCCCATAAATTTTCCTGGTCTTTTGGAAAAGGATTTTATGATAATTAGTAGAAGTATTAAGCTCATCTCAATATTAAGTTGTGTTCCCGCGGATGGTATTCTAGACACTATTGTTGATCGTCACTTTCGTGAATGCAACAGGTTCATCGCAACTATTTTTCTTCTAATTGTTAACATCCACTGAACAAAAGCCTTGCTTCTTGTGAAACTTTTTCCTCCACCCGAAGTTACTATGTTATTCCCTATTCGAGAACTAATAAATTTAGAAACACTTTTGTTCCATAATTGGCTCGATACATGGTTTATCAGTCGAAAGATGTTATGGAGTTAAAGATGCGCTTTACAATTTTTCAAATGACGCTGAGATGTTTCAGTTATTCTCCGGTTTTTATTTTTCTAATTCCCCCAACATTTGTCTAGCCTATGGTAACCTGACACTTTATTATCTCAAGTATCATTTCATTGTGCTGCACTTTACACATTTCATTATATTTGTATTTTGTGAAGAAATTAATGTATTGCTGAAAATTCTTGCACACGAATTAAGTCACTCCCTTCTTCTTCTTTACTCCTCAGCAATCTTGAGGAAATACCCGCGGTTGCCCAGCTCGGGACTTAAGGCAAAGAAGTCGTTCATGATAACGCCGCTCAACCCCTTCAAGATCTCAAAGGCTTCAATTAAGTCGCCTCTTAAGCGACGACACGTGATAATAATAATAATACTATATTCTTGGTAAACCAAGGCATGCAAAACATGATGAGGTTATCAATGTGTACAAAATATATAAATTGTAAGAATGACCTTATCAAGCGGAATTTTTGAATATTTTTCCGTTTAATAAAGGATGGTAAATTTACAATTCTAAAAAAGTTAATTTTTTCGCGCAATGTCACACAGTAATAAAGATTTATCTAGATTGCATCAAATCAAGCAAATGGAGAGGATACGATAGATTCTGGAGCAGGGATTGAAAAAAAGAAAATAAAAGACAAAAAATCATAAAAGAAATGGTGCGCATGAAGATTTAATTGTCACAGTAAAAATAAATTTATGAAATAAAGAGAGTGTTTCCATAAATGTATAAATTGACTTCTTCGGAATGTTGGTGGATGTGATTGAAGAAAAGTATATAAAAAACCGAAGATAAATTGAAAAAACATTAGAAAATGGAGGGGATGAGGAGAGATTGTGGTTAAATTTGCATGACGTTTGGGCCAATTTTACGATCCAAAAAAGTCGAAGAATTGTCGAATAAGGGAAATAAAAACTGTTCGCCAGTAGGGCTTTCGGTTTATATAGAAGAATCAGTTTTATGCGGAAGGAGCGAGGGCCAGTATCGGAGTTGGTTTGGGAGTCGGAGACACTGGAACACAATTAAAGATATTCTCTCCACCATCATGGTGAGAGGTCATCAAAAAGAAATAGTAAATCGATTATAAACGATAAAAAAAATCACAAAAACAGTATTTTTTGCATTTTTGGCGTTTTTTTGTTTTTTTTTCAATGAATACATTATGAAAAAACCATATTTCATACATAATGGATTGAATATAGGCAGATGACGATTAAGGATATGGTCATATGGTAAAAGGTTCAAAATACGCACTGTGTTACGATGAAGATGTGTAGCAACGTGACCGAGCATGCCTAGAGCCGTGTAACAGACACGAGCACGTTTAATAAATAGATAATCATAGAAAAATAATGTTTTATATGTTTCGACTTTTTATTTAGTAAAATTCGTTCATGAGAAAATCCTGAATTGAAACAATAAGGATAACTATGTTTACACCTAAAGGTGGGTGAAATAAGCCTAGTGAAGTGGGTGGAGTGGAAGCCAAGCCTGATCCAGGCAAAGTGCCGCACAGTCATGTAGTAGACCAGGTTACTACAATAATATCCCCAAGAACGTTGGAGAAAAGGCAGGTTGACTGGAAGATATATAGCGGTAGCCAAAACGTGTACAGAGCGATCACGATGCACGCACGAACGAAAACGGAAGTTAATTATTGTCAAGGTCAATGTTTTGATGAGGCAAAACAAGCGGTGTTACACAGCCCCCCTCCAAGAAGTCTGGTCAACGAAGACTTCTGATCGGGAGTTGCCAGTAGCGTGGCGCAGGCGGGTGTCAGGTTACCCCGGGCAGGAACGTAGTCTCTCAGCAACCAGTCACATAGAAGTCAGCCAGGGCGCTCGGTCTGCGTGGGTCGATCATCGGTGGTTCGAGAGTAGGATGTACGGTGAACCGATCAGGACTAAGCCAAGTAGCGTCTCACATGTGAGTGAACGTACTGCCGAGCCGCCTCACATGGAGTGAACAGCTGCTAGCGGGATTTTCCCGTTTGGCGTGGTCTTAGTATGAACCCAATTTGAGCAGAAGCAGGCGCATTCGTAGGCTTGACAACAAGAACCAGAAGCTTCGAAAACACAGTCCCTGCTCAGAATTTCCTGTGTCCCGAAGAAGGATGGTAAACGGCCGCGCCAGGAGAATCGGTTGGCGCGTCAATCTGGGCTGGTAAGGACCTTGTGTGACGTGACAGGCGTGTTGGAACAATTGTGCTCTTGTTGGTGGTTAGGGCTACCGGGTGAGTTGGGGGCAAGCGTAGGTGGACCAGGAAGGGTGCGCGATTCGGTGGCATCAGCGGTGGGTGGGTGCGTACCTGAGGGAAAAAAGAAAAAGAAAACTCCCTGGTGCATGGGTTTAGGGCCACGACCGAGTGATTAGAATGAGGTACGAAATAATGCACGCGTGTATGCCGATAGATATGAAAGTATTAACTATCTACAACAAAATCTGCGAATCGAACGGGTTGCCGTTTGGCACGTTTAGTTCCTGTAGTGGCCGGCTCTGGGTTAGCTGTAGGGACAGGAGGGGTAATGACCAGTGGTGCCGGGGTTGGCGTTGGGTCATTTGGGATAACTTCCTCGTCCATGAAAGCCGGTTTGACTCTGTCGATTGAGACAGTGTCATGCTTGCCGACACGGTCAATGACGACCGTTTTGGGAGACCGCCGAATTACTCTGAACGGTCCAGTATAAGGAGGGTGAAGAGGATGCTTCACCATGTCATTCCGGAGAAAAACATGTGGACAATCAGCCAACTCCTTTGGGACATGTGATGATTTGGCCTGAAGCCGCGGGGGTGATGGGCGAAAACGACCCATGTAATGGCGCAAGCGCGCCACGTAATCGCCGTAGGCGAAGGGTGATTGTTTGTGTGGGGCGACATACTCGCCAGGTAGAGCGATGGCGCGACCGTATGTCAATTCGGCTACGGTAGCTTGCAAAGGGGTTTTAAAGGTTGACCTCAAACCTAGGAGGACGATCGGTAGGACTTCGGTCCAGTCAATACCTCCATGCGCCATCAATGCCGCCTTGAGCTGCCTGTGCAACCTTTCGACCATCCCATTCGCCGCGGGGTGGTAAGCTGTAGTTCGGTGATGCTGGCAACCCAGAGTAGCTAGCAATTTACTGAAGGCACCATCGAAATGGGAACCTCGGTCCGTAGTGACAATACCCGGACAACCGAACTGTGCCACCCAACGCTCGAAAAAGGCATGTGCAACTGTCTCGGAAGAGCAGTTGTGAAGTGGGATGGCCTCAGGCCACCTGGTGAAACGGTCGATTATCGTGAGGATATATATGTGGCCACGTGAAGGGGGCAATGGGCCGACTAAGTCTACGTGTATGTGTGAGAAGCGCTCATCCGGTTCGACAAAAGTTCCTAATGGACTCTTGGTGTGTCGATGGATTTTCGTGAGCTGGCATTCACGACACGCTTTGGCCCAACTTCGAATATCCTTACTAGCTTTTGGCCAAATAAATCGAGCCGTTATCATTTTAACACTGGCACGAATGCCAGGGTGGGAGAGATTGTGTAATCCCTCAAAAACGCGCCGCCTGAATGCAGATGGAATCAGTGGTCGGGGTGTGGTTTGTGAAACGTCGCACAGGATATCGCCCGAGCCGTCAGGCAAGGGTAAAAGTCTAATGTCAAGGGAAGTGGAGTCCCTGAGCTGTGCTGTTTCAGTGTCAGCAGCTTGCGCTGCGGCGATTTCACCGAGGTCGATGGAGGACGGCAACTCTACTACATTTATTCGAGAGAGTGCATCCGCGACCGGGTTTTGGGCACCTGCGATATGCTGTATGTCAGTCGTGAATTGACTGACAAAATCCAGGTGCCGCGTCTCTCTAGGAGAATATCGCTCTGATGACTTGCTGAGCGAGTGGATGAGGGGCTTATGATCAGTAAACACTGCGAACTGTCTGCCCTCCAGGAAATGGCGAAAATGTTTGATTCCGAGGTAGATAGCCAAAAGTTCTCTACCAAACGTGCTATATCGGGTCTCTGCGGGCTGGAGCCGCTTAGAGAAGAACGATATAGGGAACCATGACCCATCAACGTATTGTTGAAGTACCGCCCCCACTGCTTCGGCAGATGCGTCCGTAAATAAGGACAGCGGGGCGTCGGGCCTATAGTGGCTAAGTGATTTGATGTTTGTTATGTGGGATTTTAACAAAGTGAAAGCCGATTTGGCTTCTTCCGTAAGTAGTAATATCTTCGCACTACCACGGAGCAAATCACTTAAAGGCTGGGAGATTCGTGCGCACTGTGGGATGAATCTGCGGTAAAAGTTTACCAGTCCCAGAAAACGCCGGAGCTCCTTAAATGTTGTTGGCTCTGGGAAGTTAAGGATGGCGTCCGTGTTTTCATCCAGTGGCCGAATACCCGAAGCTGAAAGTTGATGACCCAGGAAATCGATCTGAGTCTGGCCGAAACTGCACTTAGACGCATTGATCGTTATCCCATGACTGGACAAACGATCAAAAAGTGCCGTTAGGTGGCGCATGTGGTCCTCTTTGGATGCGCTAGCAATCAGTACATCGTCGAGATATACGTAAGCGCAATCCAGACCTCTGCAAACCTGGTCCATGAATCGCTGGAAGGTTTGAGCGGCATTACATAAACCAAACGGCATACGGACAAATTCGTAAAGTCCGAACGGTGTGGTAACTGCCGTCTTTGGATGTCCGCTTCCGCGACCGGTATTTGGTTATACGCTCGAACCAGGTCTACCTTGCTAAAAATGGTACACCCATGGATATTGGCAGCCAGGTCTTGAATGTGCGGGATCGGGTACCTATCGGGTACCGTCGCTTTATTTAACCTGCGGTAATCACCACAGGGGCGCCAATCGTTTGGGTTTTTCTTGGGTGCCATGTGCAGAGGAGATGACCAAGGGCTACTGGAAGGTCGTATGATGCCCAATTGCAGCATGTGCTGGAATTCTTTGCGCGCTATCTGCAACTTTTCAGGCGTTAAACGCCTCGGTCTTCCGTAAACCGGGGGCCCACTAGTGGTAATATGGTGTTCCACTGGGGTGGAGACTGCAGGTAGTACAGTCGGTGATGCGCGGAATAAGTTAGGATAGTTCGCAAGCAGCGGGGCATATGATGGTTCGATGTCGCCGTAGCTAAATACCGGAGATATCCTTGCGTCTCTGCTCGGGGTACCAAGAACTTTAAGACGGGTAGTTCCATCTATCAGTTGCGAGCGTCGAGAATCTACAAGGAGATCGAATGCGTGCAAGAAGTCAACGCCTAGTATGGCAAAAGGGACCGCGGCGATCGTGAAAATCCAGCGGAATTCACGACGCAAACCTAAATCGAGAGTCAAAGAGCGTTGACCGTAGGTTGTTATTATGGATCCGTTTGCTGCCCTTAAGTGCTGGCTTAATGGGCTAGACGTTGTGTGCGCATCTACCGGGAGCACACTTACCTCTGCACCGGTGTCTACCAGAAAATGTATGCCGGTAGGCTTATCGGGTATATAGAACAGACGACTAGAACGTTTAGGGCCGACGGCGGTAGTCGTCGTTACTTGTCGGCCCGGAAGTTTCCCGCTCGCGAGGTGTGATATGCGCAAGGCTTTATGCAACTTCGCGCTTTCTCGCCATACTTCCGGTGAACCCAGCATATTGGTGATTTATTACGGCTTTTCGAGCGCCGGTGGGTTGGGGTGCGTGACTGTGGCCTGCGGCTGAGTGTGAGGTTCCGAACCTCCCTGCGCAATTCTGCAACCTCAGCCATAAGGTCTGTATCTTTGTTATCATTGGTTCTACTTGGTGTGTGTGTTTGTCCTGCTGCTACGGCGGTGATATGGGCATCCGGATGAGAGTGTATGCACTCGGCGATGCCATCCGCCATCTCTGCCAGCTCAGATATCGGAGTACTTTTTGCTGAAACTAAGATAGCCTGCACGTACTTCGGTAGGCGCTGGACCCAAAGTTCCCGAATTAACGACTCGTCCATACGGGCTGACCCCAGAAGTCGTCGCATCTCCATCAATATGGTAGATGGCTTTTTTCCGACAACCTCCAGATCGCCAAAAAGCTGTTGCAGCCTAACGCGTTCGGACGGGACCGTGCGGGAAATCACGGCTTGTTTGAGGCTATGGTAGCGGTCGCCTTCGGGGGCAGTGAGGACTGCGTCGCGAACCTGCAATAATATGTCGGTGGGCAGTTTTTGTGTCAAAAGGGAGAACATCGCTGCGTCATCTACGATGTTCTTGGCGCTAAGTTCCGTTTCAAAAAAGTAGAACCAATACTCGGGGTCCTGTGGAATGAAACTGGGAACTGTGATGGCCGTAGAGGCCAATAATATGCGCTTAGATTCACTCATGATGAACCGTGAAAGTGACAAAATAAACTGATTGAAATAGCAGGCGCGAAATAAAAAACGAAACACACAGAAATACGTAACCAAAAAAAATAAGTGCCGAAAAAAATAATAGTCGGAAAAACGCTTGACTTACCGGAAAGATACACGAAGGATGAGTGTACGGAGGGCTCACCAATTTGTAGTAGACCAGGTTACTACAATAATATCCCCAAGAACGTTGGAGAAAAGGCAGGTTGACTGGAAGATTTATAGCGGTAGCCAAAACGTGTACAGAGCGATCACGATGCACGCACGAACGAAAACGGAAGTTAATTATTGTCAAGGTCAATGTTTTGATGAGGCAAAACAAGCGGTGTACAGTCATAGACTGCACGTGAGCTGAGATACTGTCAGGTTGCCCAGGCCTAGACAGATACAATAGAGATACAATAAGTATAGATACATATACTAAGAGTCCCAGGTTTTGATGCAACATACATAGACCTTAGGTAACCTGACACTTAATAATACAATGTATTTTGTACATTGTGAACTGTTCTATGCGTGTGCTAATGTACAAAATACTTACAATTGGTTCAATAACCAGGAATACCGTGACAAAATATATTGTCTATAGAAGTGTTTATTTTGAGAATTGTGCATAGCGATGGAGCAGTAAGAGAATCTACAAGTGTTTTAAATTTACCTGTAGATGTGCACATGCGAAAATGGAGTGGAAGAGAATTCCAAAGATGCGCATACCTAATTAAAAAGAAATTTTGTCGAACTTTAGTGCGAGTAAGGGGAATATGTAATAGCCTCATTCGATTACGTCGTACATAACGATTACAATCTTGGAAGCGCATTGTGGACCTAATCTCAACTTGGTACTCTGTGATGATTCGGAAGAAAAGAAAAAGATTAAGGCGAATTCTACGTAACCATAGCGGGTCAATGTCTAGTAGACTGCATCGTACTTTATAAGATGAAGGATTAGAATAGCCTAACATGATTTTGCTAATTCTACGTAGAAGGCTTTCTAAGAGTAAACAGTCACGCCTAGCAATGTGAGAGTAGGCTATATTACAGTAGTCAAAAAGCGGTAATACTTTTATTTTACATAGACTCAGTCTACTTTCACGAAGGAGGAATTTTCGATTCAGAAATCTTACTTGTTCGTTGAAATTGAAAGATGAAGAATACCTAAATCCTAAGTCTTTGATTTCGTTAGAAAGTGCGAGTGGTGTTTTGTTGAGAATGATACTATCAGGGGGTATTGAGCAGCGTATACCCATGAATTGCGTCTTAAGAGCTAAGAATTCTAACCCCCATTGTGAGCCCAAACTTGAAAGGGTTGAAAGATCATCGTTAAGGGAGTCTAAAGCCTGTGATATCTCTATGGCTGGAAAAGCTATGACAGGTTAAATATCATCCGCAAAGATAAAAAGCTTTGTGTTTTTTTACAAAATCTTGCACATCATTATTATATATATATATATAAGGAAAAGGAGAGGACCTAGTACGCTTCCTTGAATGACTCCACTTGGTATCGGTTGTGTTTTAGACGATATGTCAATAACGGAAACAGAGAAGGTACGATCAGAAAGATATGAACAGAACCAATTAAATAGGGGTCCGGAAATACCAAGTGATGATAATTTTCGAAGAAAAAGAGAATGAGGAACCTTATCAAATGCTTTGGTAATGTCTAAGAAAACTGCCAATACAGCTAATCCATGATCTATGGAGGTGTTTATATAGTCCAAATATTCCAACTGACGGGTAATGATCTATGGAGGTGTTTATATAGTCCAAATATTCCAACTGACGGGTAATGCAGGACTTCTGATTTAAAATCCGTGTTGGAATGGAGAGAAAGCGTTTGGGCCCAAGTAAGCTATTAATGCGTTCTTGATCAAATTTTCGAATAGCCTAGAGAGAAATGGTGTGTGATTAATTGGGCGATAATTAGTGATGATGTGCGAATTCCCTGTTTCAAACCGAGGTATAATGACAGAATGTTTCCATTCAAGGGGGAATATACCAGATTTGACAGAAAGATTAAACAGGTTCAATAAAATTAAAGGTATATCATCTGTATTTAGTTGCAAGATTGCTGGAACAAAGCCTACAGTATCAGGCTTGTAAGAAGTTTTGCTTCAGGCGTGCACCGTAAGGTGATCCCCGCTGACCCTCGATCATGCGAGTTGCGAGACGCTGTTCGCTCTCGAGTCGAACGATGTTCGTTTTGTAGTAATGGCACCACGCCTGAAAATAATATCCCCATTGCTGCGGAACCAATGTTTTGGTGAGTGTTAGGAATACACCGGGTGTTTTACTGGATAGTACAGATCTCAGCCGAATATTCACTCTTTGAGCACGTTCAGCCGCAGCATCACATTGGATCTTCCATTTGAACTCAGTCGTAACTAGAACTTCCAAATCTCTAACACACTGTGTGGCGTTACCAATGAGAGAATCTCCTGATCACAGGATTAAAATCATATCAACAAGTGCTGACAAGAGTTGGCTCTTATTAAGGTACAGTGGGAGGTCACACTCGTATGAACCGTTTATGACCAGTTCAAGGTCGTGCATCAGGTTATTTTCATCCGTTGATCGCATGAACTTCACATCATTCACGAAAATGAAGCAGGGGCACTTCAATGCGGTCGAAAAATCGTCAATAAAAATCAGAAATAGCAGAGGATCGAGTAACGACTCTTGGCGTACCCCGCTGACCACGTCAGTTCGGTTCGACAGCGTAGATCCTGCCCGAACCCTGAATGTCCTACCTGTAAGGAATGCCTCCACCCAAGCGAGTAAACTAACCTGTATGCTTTTGCTGCTATAATAATCTCTAGAAGGCGGGGATTTACGGATTCGTAAGTTTTGCTAAAGTATAGGTAGAGAGCTTTGCCTGGCTTCCTTTCATCCATCAATCAAGTGGTAGGATTGAGAAAACAAAGGTTAGTCAGGCAGGCAGGATCTACCACTAAGAAATCCCAGTTTATTTTTCACCTAGTAGAGAATCCTGGCAAAGATACTGACAGATTTTGTCACGCAGTAGTTACTCCAATACTTTCAAAACGATGCTAGTCAGGCTGACAAGTCAATAATTAGCAAGAATTGACCAGCAACCACCCTTATGTATCTGTACGATTATTGATTCTTTCTCCTCACAAGGAACCACATCTAGACTCAAGCATGAATTTAAGAGCTTGCATAAAGATTCTGTAAGCACTAGGGCGAGATTTCTTAGCATGATTTAGTGTATACCATTTGGTTCCTTAGCTTTGTTGACGCGAACATGGATAAGTGATTCATACACCTCGGTTTTGTTGAAGGATATTTCATCTAGTGCAGGAGCACCAGGTAGTGAATTAAATGACCAAGACGAAGAATTTAAATGATTATCACGTCTCTGAACGCCACTGAAGAACATGGAGAAGACAGTCGCCTTAGACAGATTGGTATCGGATACTATTCCGTCCTTCAGTTTCAAACCTCCAATGCTTTCCCTGATTTTGCCTTTCGATTGAGTGTAGATATAAAATCTTTTTGGATTGGATTTAGCATCCTCATCTAAGGATAACTAAAACAACTGTTTGAGCAAACGCTGTATTTCAACACAAGCATTCCGGTCGGTTTTCAGCAGACCAGAGAACCAAAAGTGAGAGATAGCTTATATTGCCGCCATTAACGATCTCGTTTACGAGTAGACAGAAGAACTCGAGGAGTCCACCAGGGCCGCCTATGTTGCTTTTTCACGACTTTCAGCGGAGTGTGCTTGTCATGCAACTTTTTCAGATACTTACAAATTCTATTCTAGTTTTCACCTACATTGAAATCGTTAGAAAACTGAAGAGATGATTTTGAAGTCCATAAGAGAAAACCCGTCTACAAGCTCAAAATAGCGTCTAGGGCTAGCAATAGGTTTGTGATAAAGCAGTACCGTTTCGAAGCTTATCATTACATGATCGCTTTTGCCGAGCGGTGGTAGGTATTTTAAAAGTATAAAGGCTTCGTGCTGGGACGACAATACCAGGTCGAGAGTGGATGAAGTGCATCTATTACGAAAACTTGTGGGGTCACTGACATGCTGATGCAACGCATGATCATAAAGCCATTAGAGAAACGTTCCGGATGGCTCGGAGACTAAACCTAAAGGGACAGTCAAATCTATGTCTGGATGGTTGCAATCACTTAAAATGAGTACGCTGAGAGCTTATTGAAACAACCTGTCGAGCGTCATAATCAGCTGTGTAATCTCCTGCTGGGATGCACTATGCGTAACGTAGACACAAGCAATTGTGAGGGCTGACTTGTAGCAAGTCAGGATACTCGTAACAACTTCGAAGTTTTCACTGGCTAGGGAGCATTGTGCAAACCATGCTCTCAGAAACGTGCAACACCACCGCCTATCATACCGCCAGGTCTATCGCATCTAATAGCGAGATACTGTTCGCTGATGTTTATGGGCGCATTATCGAGCGCGGACAGCCAGGTCTCAGAAAGCGCTGTAACTCTGGGGTGTAACTGAGCCACAGGTAGAGAGAGGTCTGCCAACTTATTCCTTGTGCTGCACACATTACCGTATAGCACTGAGGCGCTGGTTAGGCATGCTTCTAAATCTAATCCTGCTTTGCCCTCAGTCGATTTGCCCGAAGGAGCTGCATGTTTTTGGCGTGCTACTTAACGCAGACATATCAGGTTCTACAGCCTCGTGCATTGATGTTACGGACTGTTGTCTGAGGTTTGAGGCTGCATCAATCGAATAGGAGCAACATTAGAGACACCTGCTTCGCTTCCATCTTCATTCGCGCTGAGCCCTTCAACGTCATCTTTTCTGGACAGCAAGACTCGTGGCGATGTGTTGTTTGGTATGATCGTAACGGATTGACGAGCGCTACGATATACGTCAGGTTTATGGATAGCGGATTCCTTACAGCCAGGTTTCTCCTATTTGAAGCGCAAGAGTTTTGTCTAACCGAGAGGGAGGGTTGTCCTACTTAATCTGAAGTTTGCCTAGAGTTGTTTTGGCGATGTATTCAGCCCTAGACAGTAACGCATTCCGATCCGCCTGGTACTTGATTCTACCAAGATTGGCCCTGGGCGTTTATTCATCTCCAATCTCCCTACACGGTGAACCGCTCTGTGGGAGTAGAAGGCCTTATACATACCATAAGCATAAGATCGCTTATACATCTGCGATCATAATCTTTTTAACACTTGGATTCCCTAATAAAAGGCTCCGCTCGGTTTAAAACTAGTACCTTTCAAGTTCTAGTTTTTAAAACAGAAGTGCCATACAGTGCCTCGAATTGCTAATGCCAAAAGTTTAATTACTCTATAATTCCAGCTAGAGCGAACAACATTTACATGTTGCTTTCTTTGAAGTAGATTAACTGGTCTTAATAATTCCAGTTACATTGACCACCTTGAGGAAGAAAGCTTTCTTTGGAGGACCAGATAACTGGCTAACAATGTCCGTGATGTAATTGTTTCGTTATCTGCAGGGCTAGACCATGAATCGCATACGGCATGAAATTACATTTGCCCTCAAACTACTTTTAAGGGCGAACCAGGCGATTTCGAACACGCCAATTACAGTGATGTAGTTCGTTACTTCGAAGACACTGGAATATAATGAAAGATTTTCTCTTCACCAGCATGGTGAATGAGGTCATCAAAGTAAAATAGTACATCATTTAAGAAATAAGAATGTACATTTAAAAAACATAATGTTTTATTATTTTATTAGTTTTTTTTACGTTTTTTTTTCATTTTTTGGTAGATTTTTAATATTTTGCACGTTAAGATAAAAAATGAGACATTTCTAGGCCTCATGAGAAATAAAAGACAGTTATATACATAATGGTGTATAGAAAATGTTATCGGAAGGCAATTTTGAGATCAATTAGTGTAAAAGCATTTCTAGGGTCCGATAACCTGACACTTGAACGGCCAGTTATCCAGAGAATACTATCTGACCACATGATATACTAATATATGCAGATATATGAACAGATAACGGTTAAGGATATGGTCATATGGTAAAAATGATTATAAAACGCACGGTTACGATGAAGATGTGTCACACCTTATCTTGGGTCCGGTAACCTGACACTTGAATGGCCAGTTATCCAGAGAATACCATCATGATATACTAGTATGTGGAGAAAGATGTGGAATAAGAAACCTGTGATCCCATGAGCGTATAGAATATCTAGAGAAGAGTTTATCTAAAGGATTTGGGATAGTGAGTGAACGGTAAGAGTTTCTACAAGCGTTTTAAATTTTCCTGTAGATGTGCATATACGGAAATGAAGAGGAAGAGAATTCCAAAGTTGTGCATATTTAATTAAGAAGAAATTACGTCTTACTTTAGTGCGAGACATAGGGATATTCAACAGCCTTGTTCGATTGCGCAGATCAAATCGAATATAAGCGTGAAAGCGCATGCCAGACTGAAGCTTAATTCGTTGCCGGATAATGACTCAGAAGAAAAGAAGCAGATTCAGGCGAATTCTGCGTAGCCATAGTGGTTCGACATTCAGCAAATTACTTAAACCTTGCTTTTTGTAATTGTCTTATTGGAAATATTCTGTTCACATATTTGGTGAAGCTTTTGTTGTTATTCATTGTTTATGCATTGTCGGTCATTGTTGTTGAATTTGGTTGCCATTTTGGGCACTTGTAATTAGCCTGTATCTTGACACCACTTTTGGATGTCTTGTCTTTGATGGACATTTTTAGACGGCAATTTTTGTATCAGGTTGTCTTTGTTTGAATTGAATTGATTCTGGAGTAATCGGCTCCATTGTTGCAGTGACGTTCCTATACAATTGAGGTTTGTATAGTTATTTTTGTTGTAATTGTTGTTAATTACAGTACCGTAGAATATCCGAATCGTTGTTTTGAATTTGTCGAAATAAGAAACGGGTGATCTTCGCGTTACTCACGTGACGGACAATGCACCTCCTTATGACAGCCGCTACCACCACTGCAACCAGCGGTACTTTGTATGAATCCCATAGTGAGATTTATGTACATCTGAGCAGATATGCTGAGCCTAATGTTTGCAAGCTGTGTACTCAATTCCCTTAGCCACGGTTTCGCCACATTTGTCATGGAGGCGCACCTCACAAGTTAACATTCCTTTTTGAGAGCATGAATACTTGTGTTAGGCGTAGTGTTCTTCGCTTTCGGAACTTTAGTGAATGCCCGCGGGTTCTTGAGCCAGCCGCGAGAAGGACAATCTCGTGTAGCTCGTCACCATAAGCGCCCAGTAATATGCGACGAGTAAGCAACAAGTCGTAGCACACACGCCGATTACTGAGCGATATGTGTTTGTGGCGTTGAACTCTCTTCCCGTAAGAAATCGATTTAAATACTTGTACGCTTTTCGTCGCCAGCCCTTGCACGTTTTCCAGTTTATCACGTTCTCCCTTGGTTTGTGGATATGTTTTTCCAAAATTGGTCTCCCAAATGTGGAATAAAGAATGCAAACCATCTGTGGAGTAATCGCCAAGAACGGTCGACGAATAGCACACAATGCGCGGTTTGTGGCAGCAACTCTTCTGTTCGTGTCCTTCTTGGATTTAAGCGACGGTGTCACAATTGTACCCAGGTCAAGTTCAAAATCAACTCATTTTACTTGATGATCCTCGAAGAAGTACGAATCTTTAGGCGTGCTTGAACTAAATGGTATTGCTGCGCATTACTGTCTGTTTGCAGGAAGCTGACACATTACATTCAAATCAAGCAACTTCTGCAATTAGTTCTGGAAAACCGGACTCATAGCAAAAGAGCTTACGGTACACCAAACTTTTTGATCGTCTGAAAAAGGTGGACAATTCAGATTTAATTAGCCAGGGAGGTCATTGACATATACTTTGAAAAGTAACGGGGCGAGTACATATTCCTGTGGAACCCCAGAAATGGGACGTGTAGTTTTACTATTTAAATTTGTTATCCTCGACCTGTATTTAGCGCTAAATATAAAAGTCTTCAAGCCCTTTACACGAAGAGCATGGGGCTTGAGCAATAGTCGTTTAAATGTAACGCTATCAAACGCCTTACTGAAGTGAATGAAAGCAGTAACTAGTGAATGGTCCAGATCAACATCAGCGCGCACTGCTCGCAAGCAGTGATTAGACGGAATGCACATGTTCGTCTTTGTCTAAAACCATGGTAAGCATATGTTAGCTGACTGGTTGTGAAAAAATCATCTATCTGTTATATTCAGCAGTCGTTCCATTCATCAATGAGGCGTGATTTTCACGTGATCTGATTTTACCTAAGAAGTTCAACCAAGAGGTATCAACATTCGTAGAAGGAGGGAGTTACCAGTCAATCGAGTCTGCGGACATCATTCAAAGTTTTGTATCTGATTTCCGTTAGTTTCTCGTTTGTATTCTCTGTTGATGACCTCTATTTCAAACAAACCATAAAAAGCAGTGATCGTTGCAACCAATAGGGCTCTGGAACAGAAAATTTGGTGTTGGCGCAATTTTTTAGGGACGGAACCAATCCACACACTAATATTGCTGGAAGTTCAGGTATCATACTTTTACAATAATTGAAATATTAGGAGACAAAATAAACGAGTGTTCAACAAAAATCTCGTGAAAGGGATCAAGCTTCAATGTTCAAATCCGCACAGATTCACTCTGATGATAAATCAGGTCCGTTCACCGAATTTGGCCACAAGG
This sequence comes from Atriophallophorus winterbourni, assembly GCA_013407085.1. Classification (NCBI taxonomy): domain Eukaryota; kingdom Metazoa; phylum Platyhelminthes; class Trematoda; order Plagiorchiida; family Microphallidae; genus Atriophallophorus; species Atriophallophorus winterbourni. The sequence continues at coordinate 159,169 of JACCGJ010000441.1, read as the reverse complement.
CCGAGCGTCGACCAAGTTCAATACTGCTTCGATTGCAACGAATTAAAACGAGATTTTCCTCCGGTTGTAACGAAGACGGATGTTATGCGGTACTGTAATTAGCAGCAATTACAACAACAATAATTACAAAGACCTCAACTGTATAGGAACGTACAGCAAACAGTGGAGCTAAAATACTCCAGACTCAATTATATTAAACGCTAACAAGTTGAATGACGACCTGAGATATAAATAGAATAAAAGGAGTTACCAAAATTGCCGTCCAAAATGTCTATCAAAGACAAGACAAGAAGGAATTTGTCTGACACATATCCCCGTGGAATCGTTTACATTCTTCACCAAATTTAGTTCCAAAATTATATCTAGGAATTATAGTTGGAACGGTTCAACTGTCGCAATTAATTCCGTAGACCTTATATCGGGAGCATTCAGATCTCCAAAAACGAGAACGTCGCCAGCGATACCACGCCGTTTAAGTTGAAAACATAACGCAGGAACGTAAGCGCTAGGTAAACGGTAAATGATCCAAATTGCTGCAGCCCCAGAGCAATTTTCAGTGTCTGCGGTTGATCCTCCTCGTTCTTCTGGCCAAATCCGAATGCACGAGTAATGGTAACTCCTTCTTTCCCTCAATTAAATAGCTTTAAATAATGGATTGTAGAAAATTGCGCTGTTGCTGCAAACGCATCTCAGTCGTGTCCCGTTTTCTCGCGAGCATTTTCAGTAGTAGGCATTCGTTTCAAATCATCATGGTTAAACTCTATTTTACTCAATCTTTGTGCCAAGATTGCATAGCCCGCATTACTAGGTAGACTCTTCTATGTGACGACTGAATGACATTCATTGCTGACTGTTAAGCAATCGGTGTTCAAGGTGAACAAACTGCGAGTTTATGCACGTTTGATGTATCATAGGTACTAATACCATTTCGTAAACGGTTTGTAGTCGAGAACGCGAACAGCACGCAAGCTTGCTCCATAGATAAGTGGTGTCTGTCTTCAGCTGAGGTTGACTCACTATCTGTCTTAACCGTCGAGCCCTTCAGCGGTTTTAGTAGAATCAGCTTCGACTTTATTACGAATACCCCCGTACGTAACATTTGATAATGGAAGCGTTAACTTATATGCTGTGCGAATAATAACGCATGATGTCTTCTGAAGCGAACGATGTGTCTTTGGCTTGATTCCTCCATACCGAATATGCATCTGTTTGAAACATAGTTCACATTTCACAGCATTTGCCTTATCTGCAAACTCTTCATATCATGCATGACAAGAGTCCCCAGAGCGAACAGCGGAGCACCGATAAACTCGAAGCTTCCATGCAGTAGGTTCTGTATTATTTACATCTGCAGATTTTCTAGAAATAACCATGTTGAAATCTCTTCATAATCAAATAAATACGTTGACCTTAAATTTGGACGACAGACTGTGTAGCCCTTGTGAGCCGCATCTCTTTTCATAAGCAACAGTCCAAGAGAATCTCACTGAATGAAATCCTGTTCAGTGTTAAACAGCTTACCAATGATTATCGGATGTACATTATTCACTAGTTGCTTGAACTTCTTTTCAGATCTTGCTGCGCATTTCAGAAGTAAACGATTCTTTTCAAGAGCGTGAATCTTTGTGTTAGGCTTAGTGGTAATCGCTTTCGGACCAATAGAGCATGGTCAAGGATTCTTAAGCCAGTCAAGAAAGGAACAACTCGCACAATTCGTAAACATGGGCTCCCAATAATATGCGACGAGTTAGCAGCAATTCGCAGCGCACAAGTCTAATACTGATAGACATGATTTTAAGCCGTTGAACTTTCTCCAAATAAGGTGCAACGTCCGTGACGTGAGTAACGCGTATTCCACCCGTTTCTTAGTTTGGCAAGTTCAAAACCACAATTCGGATGTTATACGGTACTGTAATTAGCAGCAATTACAACAACAATAATTAGCAAACCTCAACTGTATAGGAACGTATAGCAAACAGTGGAGCCAAAATACCCCAGAATCAATTATATCAAATGCTAACAAGTTGAATGACGACCTGAGATATAAACAGAATGAAAGGAGTTACCGAAATTGCCGTCCAAAATGTCTATTATAGGCAAGACTCCCAAAAGTGGTGTCAAAATACAAGCCAATTACAAGTGCCCAAAATGGCAACCAAATTCAACAACAATGACCGATAATGGCCGAAACGAACAATTAAAACAAATAATTGACCAAAGGCGTGTGAAGAAAAGATTTACAATATCGAGTTGTTAATAACAAAAGGAATGTTTTTCATCAAATACAGCATATATATAAAATACCGGTTAATATAATCAACAAAAATTAGATTCTGAAAATTGATTCAAAATATAAGGTAAGGACGAAGGAAAAGTGAGAATTTCATAAGGTTGCATCTTACACCTCCGGCCAAATTCTTCCTAGTACCTTAACGTATAAGCAAAGAACGGCGAATGACTTTATTTAGTGGCGAGTCACACACGCCACGTCGCATTGCCATCATTGGACACATGTGGCTTTTTATAAGGAAATTGTTTGCCAGACTAAGACCCACCACGTCCTTTGGTTCTGCCACTCCTGAAGAAATGAACTAGCCTTCCTCCGCAACACCGTCCAACAAACAAACCTTGCGAATATCTCTATCAACCAAATGGCTGATTTCAGAATCAAAGCTATGCGTGCTGCATGAACGGCTGCAGATAACTCCATTCTATGAATCGAAACTGCGTTTAACGGGTTTACTCGAGATTTAGAAAACAGGAGGCAAACTGGTGATATAACTGCCTCGGCATTCACACGTCAATACGCAACCGCACCATATCCAATCTCTGAAGGATCACTGGAAACATGTAGATTTAGGGAAGGTATGTGTCCATCCAATTCACAAATGCGCCGGGGAAAGCGCATTTCCTTGATTGCCTGCACGCTATTGATCCCTTATCACACTTTAACTGCAAATCCTTAACTATTTCTTCGTCCCAACCTAGCAGTTTTCTGCAGCAAAGTTGTAACGATTTTTTTCCAGGGAATATCCACGGACTCATCAAACCAAGTGGGTCATACAAGCCACTGACTGCAGACAGCAAACTTCGTTTCGTTGTAAGGCGCCCCGCGAGGTTCTTATCGAAAGTTAATTTATCTGAAGCGGTATCTTATTTAACTCCGAGCATTCTTTCGATCGAAAGTTTATCTTGACTAATTGTTCACACGCTGGGTGCGTGTTCAGTTGCAGGCACATTTTCCAGTACATTATAGTAATTAGCAATACATTTAGTAAGGCGAAAACCCCCCATCTGTAACATCGTACGTATTTGATTAATCGAAGATTTTGCTTTCTCCAGCGTAGGTACTGATACTAAACAATCATCCACATGAGAATTTCTCCAAACATAGTCTGCAGTTTTATTTTCGAATAAACGCCCGAAATGCTCGACCTTTTAGCGCAATGCCAACATGGCGCAGAACGGAGACGACGTGGCACCAAAAGGATCGAGCGTCATTCTAAATCCTTTAACGTGCCCCGAAATGTCATTTTCCTCCCACCAAAAAATTCGGAGTGCATCTCTATCATTTTCCGGCACCTTTACTTGTAGAAACATCTCTTCAATATCAGCCGCGACGACATAGGCGTGTAGGCGGAAGCGTAGCAATACGTCACTCAAGCGTGTCGTTAAATTCGGTCCCTGGAATAGTACATCATTCAGTGAAATACCATTATCTTCAGCCGCACAATACAATACTACTCTTAGCTTTTCTGGATTCTTGAGATTTAGAACCGGATGATGGGGCAAGTGCCACATTGGTCAACTCAGTATCACCGAGTGCAGGTTTGATATACCTTATCTCTATGTGGTGTGTCATAACTTAAGTATAACATGTAAACGAATCGGCATCACGTTCAAATCGACGCCGCAAATGACTTGGGCGTCTTTCGCCATCAAATAATTGCTGCAAGGCTTGCTTTTATCTGGCTTCTCAGGTAAGGATACTTGAAAATGTTTGTTCCCAATTTTTGATTGAGCAACGATAGACAGGACTTCTTCGTCATCTCGCGATCGTTCGTTAGTCTCGATAGATAAATCTGCAAACTCGCAATTATAAAGGTCGATGAGGCAATTTTCAACAGACCTTAGTTCCAGCGACGAATTCAAACACAAAATATCCTTAGACGTTTCACACGTAGGCCCCTGCAATATTCAACCCAGCAAGGTCTTCGTTCGAACGGACGGCCTCTTCCACCCAGCCGCTTTTCCAACGCCAAGTGTGCTTCAGGAACGTCGCAACCAATCAGCACTGTCACCGACTGATCATGAACGTCAAATAATTCACCACCCTTCAAATAATCATAACGCTTACGCAGAGCATTAATTGACTATTGTGACCCATGCGGCAAGGTTTCTACGGTGTAAGCATTCGAAACCGAAGTTAACAGTGACACTTGTGCAGGCACTTAGGCACCTTGTATTTTTCAACGAAGTCACTAACGTGGTATCTGAACCACTATCCAGGAAGGCTACTGCGTGTATACTTCCCGACGACGTCTCGATCTTGACAGGCACGGATCCTAAACATACCCTGGCACTGAATGGCGCGTGACTGCGATTGATATTTGCCGGCGGCTTTCTTGCCGGTTGATCTGCAGTGCACCGAGGACCACTCATAAAATTAACAGACTTATGGAACTGCCGAAGGCAGAGGAAACAAGCAGATAACCGTTTAGCTAGATCCCAACAACTCTTTACGTCGAGATTTTGAAATTCGATGCATTGATGTAAGTTGTGTGGTCCCTTGCAATAACAACATTCCAAGCTGTTTATGGACCTGCCAACCATAGTAGCATTGACTTTCCTTCGATCGCGAACATTTAGGCATGTGCTGCTGAATTCTGCGACTTGTCAGAGAGATAAAGCTTGGGAAATCGACTTCTAGCAACTCATGCATTACGAGAAACGAACTCGGAAAGTCGGTCAACGTTTACCTCTAAACCGTCAGCAGTAATTGTCTCGTCAGCATAGGAACACTGCTGCTGTAAGGCCACAGGTAAGCATCTTACAACACCTTCCAAAGTGTTGACCGAATTCAAGTCGGCCTCGCACTTCATTTGTGTCAGCATAATTTGGCAATTTTTCATCTTTATTGGCAATTCAGATAAACCATCGACCTTCTTGGAAAGCCTTCTGGCTTCTCCAAACAGTTCATCCAGTGTAGACCGAGAAACGACATTCGATAGCCCGAACAAATCTCGTAGTATCGTTTTTGCTCTCGTATAACCTTCAATGGGTTGCAGCATGACACAGGCATCAATAGCTTTATGAGCCTTATCACGGTGTGCCGAGTTCGTTAGCTGCGATTCTATGTAACATTCAAATTGCCTCATAAATTTCCTATGGTCGATTGGATTACCGTCAAAGTATGATAATTCAACCTTGGGTAGTCCGAGGCCTATATTCATTGAGGGTTCCAATTCGGTTGTTGTCGTACCGCTCCGTTCTGGCCTGCTGGTCTTGCCAGCTATCAAATTGTTCTCATTGAGTTCAATTTTTTCTCTTTTTAAGCGCTCTATCATGGATCTAGCTACCGATAATTCCCGCTCTAAATCCATCGCGTGTTGAGAAGCTGTATGATTAAACTCTATGCCTTCTGCGAGTTTATCTCACTCGGTCGATGCTACTTTATAAGACACTTTAGGCATAATATACAAAAACGATATACAAAACATTCAAAGTGATAGAAAGTAAAAAATAAAAATAGGGACATCACCAAGATTGTAAACTGGAATCGATTCACGAATCTTCAACTGTATTTTCTCAAGTTAAGTCATTCTTGACAAGATCGAGAAGAACCAAATTCCAAGTTGAGTACTGTTTCGTCCTGTGACGCGAGTAACGCGTATTCCATCCGTTTCTTAGTTCGACAAATTCGAAACAACAATTCAAATGTTATACGGTACTGTTATAGGCAATAATTACAACAACAATAAGTATAAAAACCTCAACTGTACAGAAACGTAACAGCAAACAGTGGAGCCAAAATAATCCAGAAGCAATTAAATCGAATGCAAACAAGTTCAATGACGACCTGAGATATAAATAGAATGAAAGGAGTTACCAAAATGTCGTCCAAAAGTTTCGTAACAATATAATCGGCACCTGAAATGACGTCCAAGTTCAAGCAAAATACGAGAGCTCAAAATGCCAACGAAATTCAATGACATAGCAGACAATGGCCGAAACAAACAATGAAACAAATAATCGACCAAAGGCATGTGAAGAAAGGATTTACAATAACAAGTTTTTGATTACAAAAGGAATGTTTTCCATCAAATACAACATAAATGTAAATACCGGCAAATATATTCAACAAATTTTAGAGTCTGGAAATTGATTCAAAATAAAAGGTAAAAATGAAGGAAAAGGAAGAATTTCATGAAGCTGCGTAGGACGAAAGCCATGCTGGCTTTGGGGGCGGTGTTGCATATTTCTGTTCCGTCAATATAGTCTTCCATACTGTTTTTCTGACCTGTCATTATCCCATTGTTTAATGATTGGCTCGTTAGCCACATACTGTCCTGTGCGAACTGAACTGAACTGAACTGAACTGAACTTATTTTGACCTTGATTAGTTGCGCACAATTTGTCGTAATCTCGATCACGTGGGACGTTCGGGGATTTGAACTTAACTTTGATTTTGACTTGTGTACATAACCCGGTACGTACTCGTAATTCTTCTTCTTCTGAACCGGGATTTTTATCCGGTTAACGCGCGCGATTTGAAATCAACGTGAAATTTTGCTCTCCTGAATCTGTTTTTTTCATTCGTAACAAATTTTCCAGATAATGGTTGCTCGTAGATCAAAAGTTACTAAAAGTAGTCTTGTGAATTCTCCACTGCAACAAAATGCACGTAGAAAAGCTCCTATACACCAAAAGCCGTCTGAAGCTACAGTCAATTGCGGTAAAGCCGGTTGTTTTACCCCTGTTCTTGAAGGGATAGAATGTAGCATCTGCTCTTCCTGGTTTCATCCTGGTTGCTCGGGTTTGACGTCCGCTGTTTTCAATGAACACAAACAAAACGCAAGTAAGCTTTGGCTCTGTGCAGCATGCTCGATGAACCCAACTGTCCGTTGTCTGCTATAATTGTTAGACCAACAGTCTAAGAAAATCACATCTCTTGAAATTAGACTGCACCGGTTAGAAAACAGCCATGGTTCTCTGTGTACTCGTCAACAGTCCGAGTTGAAAAGGGTTGCTGTTCCTTCTGTCCCGAAAGCGAAGCACACATTTGGGTCGTTGGTTGCTGGAATCTCATCTGTAACTGAAACACCGATGACATTTGCTACAACTGCTGCTTCTGCGGCGATCTCCACTGGTTCTAAGTACACACCCGTACATACGATTCCGGGGATTGCAAAAGACAACACTCGTGCCAAGTTCACAGCAGTGAAGAAAGTGGCCAACGCAACCAGCTCCCGTTGTAATGAGGTGCTAAACGTGATATGCACCAATGTGCCAGAGGCAAATTCGCCTTGTTTCAAAACTCGCCAGGTGCAAGATGCACAACAGTGGCAGACGATATGTGACTCAATGAAGGTTTCTGCAGAGGCCGGGAACATTGTACGTCTGTCCAGGCATCATAAATCATTACATATTGGCGAGCCTAGACTATTGCGAATCACCCTAACATCCTTGGAGGATGTTGAATCCGTCTTACTCTCTGCATACACTTTGCGCAACAGCAATTCACCCATCCGCATATTTCCGGACGTGTCATAGGCTGAGCGACAAGCCAAGAAAGAAACGAACTTCAACCGGAAGTTGGAGAATGACAAGAAAAGCGTTTTTATTCATGGCGTTCCAGAACTAAATGACAATGATGCCAATAAAAACACTACACACGACTGCGAGCAGTGGCGTTTCATACAACAACAAAGTAAAATCACTGACACTCTGACGATTGGTTTGAATTGTTTACCTGTTTCCCCCAGTTACAAGGGCTCTGGGCCCCGCATACTCAAAGTAACTTTTCAATCAGAATCCATGGTGAATGATGCGTTACAAAGTTGGTACCGATACAAACGTTTTGCCCCTTCCGAGATTCGCCTCCGTTCTGCCCTCGATAAAAAGCGAATCGACAAGCTTCATTGTGATTCTGCCGATAAAAGTGTTGATGCCTCAAAAAACTTAAGCCAGCCGGTCATATTAGGATCGGCGTAATGGACGCCCAAAACAACTCTGCAGACTCCGCCCTATCGCGCGAGAGCCTGAAGTGTTTCTATGCGAACGCCCAAGGCCTACTCAGTAAACTTCCTGAACTTCGTCTTCGACACGCTGCTCAACGCTTCGACGTGATAGCTGTGACTGAGACATGGTTATCATCTTCCGTTGCAGACGCCGAAATTTCACTTTCTGGTATGATTGTCATTCGGAAAGATCGTCCCACCAAGGGTGGTGGAGTTCTTTTGTACCATAACTCCTCACTCCACTGTGAACTACTATCTCACATTCATCTGCAAACCATAGATGCACTGTGGTGCCGCTTGCAGCTTAGAAACAGTGACTCTGCTCTACTGGCTGTGATCTACCGCCCACCAAATGCTCAACCTGTTGCTGATGTCAACCTATTACACTCCTTGCGATTCGCCTTATCAATGCAACATAGTCACGTCTTGTTGATGAGAGATTTCAATTCACCCAGTTTGACTGTTGAACCCTCCCGCGATACTTTTGCTTGGGAGCTGCGTGAACTGATAGGAAATCACCCGCGTGACTGAACCGACACGTTTTCGTGGAACTGACACGCCTTCTCTATTGGACCTCTTACTGACGAATGAGGAGTTGATGATTGAGGAAATCTCGAGTGAAACTCCGTTAGGCAAAAGCGACCATATTGTTTTGACTTTTAACTTTATGTGCTATGCTAACTACCTCAACCATGAGGACTCTCCGTTACGGACGGTCACTGACTACGGCATTTTCTATGACGTTGTAGCCGCCAACAGCTTCGATTTCATGTTAGAGGACGGTCCGGATTCAGTTTGGCAAAATTTTGTTACCAAGTGGCACCAGATGCTAGAGCTTTCTTCAGTCTCAAAACCCGTCCTGCGAAAAACCACCGACACATTCATTCGGAGCAGAACTCGTAAATGGATGTGCCGCAGAAATGCTGCGTGGACTGAGTTCAAACTGACACAACTGCCAAATGATTGGGAGTGTTACAGAAAATTACGAAATCATTGCACGGGACTGGTGCGCCAGGATAAATTTGATTATCAAATTAAACTCACCGGTCAATTCCTGGAAAACAATAAGCTCTTGTACAAATTTATCAACAATAAACGGAAGGTTCAGACTGGTATCCCTTCACCTACCACCAGTATAGGTTCCACGACGACATCAAAGGATGCGGCAAATGTTTTAAGATCACATTACATGCCGATTTTCCAAAACCCCTCTCTAATTTTCCCCATGCTTTGACCCCATCATCTCAACCTTCTTGTATTATGTTTTCTGCCAGCAAAGTTCAGGAAAAAATCAGGCAACTTCGACTCAACTCATCACCGGGTATCGACTGTATCACACCGAAAGCATTATGCGCAGTTGCCGATCAACTTTGCGAACCTCTCGCGGCTTATTTCCAAAATTTGATGGACAACTCTGAAGTCCCTACTGGTTGGAAGGAAGGTATCATCACTCCCATTTTCAAAGGTGGAAGCCGTAGTGATCCTGCCAATTACCGTCCAGTCACCCTTCTCCCAGTGTTACCCAAAGTGATGGAAGCCATTGTTGCCGATGAAATTATGGCTTCTGTGAATAGTTGCTATTTCATCGCTGCAAAACAACATGGATTTCGTAAAGGGCATTCTTGTACCACAAATTAGCTTTTAGCCAGAGACTACTGGACTAAAGCTGCTGACGAAGGTCAGGGTGTGGACGTCATTTACTTGGATTTCTCTAAGGCATTTGACCGAGTTGACCATGCGATATTGCTTCACAAGCTGCAAGCATTGGGTATTCCACCCGTGTTGCTGTCCTGGGTTGCTGAATTCCTACGTTCGCGAAACCTTCGGGTGCGTGTTAGACAGACCCTTTCAGAGCCATTCCCAATTCAGTGCGGAGTACCTCAGGGGTCCGTTCTTGGCCCGCGTTTATTTCTGATATTTATCAACGACATTGGTATGTACGTCGAATCACCATTTTTCTTTTTCGCGGATGATATCAAGATTTGGCGGGTCATCAACTCACCTAGCGATACAAGGAAACTTCAATTCGACCTGGATTCATTACACGCATGGTCTACGATCAATCGCATACCATTCAACACTGACAAATGCCACGCATTACGCATTCGTCTTCCTGGCGACCCTGGCTATAATCTGGGTGGCAAGATGCTCGCTGTCACGATGCAAGAAAAAGATCTTGGGGTGATTATACAAAATGACTTGGGCTGCTCTGCTCAGTGTAGTAGAGCTTCAACCGTGGCAAATAGAAACGTTGGGCTTTTAAAACGTGCGTTCGGAACAATCGATCCACGTCTCTTCCCGTTTCTTCTTCAGGCGTACATCAATCCACACTTGGAGTATGCTGTCTCCGTCTGGAACCCATGGTTGAAACGTGACCAGCACGCCCTAGAACAGCCGCAGAGACGTTCTACGAAGCTTGTCAAGGGGCTTAGCTTCGTCAGCTATGAGGAACGTCTTACGACTCTACAATTATTCTCTACAAACTATCGTCGTATCCGAGGCGATCTGATCCTTGCGTATCGGATATTGACGGAAGAAACTCACCCATGTAGGGGTATGCTTAAAATGGCCCCATACTCAGCAAATCGTGGTCATCACTTGAAGTTAGCTCATCTGCATAGTAGATTGGACTGCCGCAGATACTCCTTTGCCGTCCGGATTCCTCGTGCTTGGAACGCACTACCCCTTTCGGTTATTTCTGCCCCATCCCTAATTATTTCTAAAAAACGCCTTGACCTCCATTTTTATCAGACGATACACAATTCTTAATTATCCTCTTTTACGCTTATATTCTTTGTGATACTGCACCATATATTTCCCTCTTTCCACAGCGTTTCCCGTCCCAGAAAATATGGATCACATTTCCCTTCGACCACTTTGCTGAACTGCTGAAACTTCTTGAGACCCAATATCCCAGTATCGGAAGTCCAAGCGCACGCAGTCTCAGCTGACCCTGTTCCGGAGGATGTGGTGGGTAGCGGTGTCCCGGGTTGACGCCCTACCTGTCCAAATGCCACAAAAATCCACTGATGGTGCAGGTTAACGCGAATGTGGCCCGCTATAAGGCCTTGGAAACTCGAACATTTTACTATTCTTTTCTTTTCGATCCACTGCACAATCCACCCTGCGGTTTTGTACAAGCTCCCCGCTTTTATACCGTAATAAACTATTGACTATTGAGTAAATGAGGTGGTATTTTACTATATTTGATTGCCTCAATACAGTACCGCTTCAAAGACAAATCCTTGTTGGGTTCTGATATAACTGGGGATTTTGCGCGTCACTCAGCTTGGAACGTTTCATTGATTGTCGTATACAATAAAAAATCGACACAACATTGTAGGAATTATTTTCAATTGATATAATTCTATAATAATTCTAAAAGTAAGTTTATTCCCATAAACGTTTTCCGTCATGATGCCGTGTCGTTTTGTTTAAATCAACTAAACACACTTGCCCATACTACAGCGTAAACGTCTGATAACTTAGCTGGTGCCGAACCACTAATTAATTGTTTCAGATTACTGACCAAGAATATTTCTTCCCTTTCCGGTAATTCACTGCTTGTTCCATCTACGACGAGCAATTATCCCGCTGAAGAAATAACACGGGTCAAATATATTGTTAGCAATAATCGGAGTGGACCACACGAGGATTTCGTAAGTCTGTTGTTGACATAGTGTATTCTTCTCTTGCATATATATAATTATATATATTTATACATAATTCATACGCTTATATTAATTCACAACACTTATAACAATTCTCATTAACGTAACGCTCGGCTTATCCGCTACAACATCATCTGCGTAAGATTGACCAGACGAAAACACTTGACTGGTTCGCCTAAGAACGTCCCTGACAGAAAAGTTCGCCGATACCACATGATTATTATTTCGTAACTAGCGCTTAGAAACCGGGAGTGACGATTATTCAGCAAGCACATGGCAAAGCTTGATCGACGAAAAAGGGGCATGTACACTTCCAATTTAAGCAGAACACCCCAAACACGTGAGTCCCTTACAATCACCATAATTTCAGTTGCACCTGCTATAGTAACTGTTGAAGCGGCGTGCGGCATGAGAATATCACTCAACGAATCCAGTTCAGGATGGTACGTGAACACTCTTTATGCTACGCGACAATTTCGCGTTGTCGGTGCCTAATAAGATACCGAATGGCCTCCCATATAGCGATCCTACCACTAAGGCGATTCATTTTTAAACATTTGTGCATCGCCTCTACCATGTTCGTGTCCCCAATACCGTAAGTAGATACCTTAGGACGGCGAGCATTTGCCCACTTACGGGAGCTGCCACAGTATTGCCCTTTGAAGTATGAAAAGAACACGGGATCCGCTCTTTGCACATTGATTAACGCAAAGGCGTATCGCCATAAACTCCTGGTACTCATTGCTACGTACACCCATTTAAGAGCCTCCCTCTGGGGGTTACGACGAGTGACATTCCGAATAATGTGCACTCGGCAAAGCAAATGCGAAGCGTTGGGAAAAACGTCTTCAACTGCATTCGCTATCGCAGGGGCTCCATCGGACATAATAATACGAACGGCGTCCCTATCACCGACGAATTCAACAAAGGTAAGTAGGAACGTCCGGATATCCTGTGCTGTCTCCCGCCACAGAAAACCTATTGCTACAGGAAGACTCTTCCGGCAGCCATCCACGATCATCAATTGATAAAGGAAATATTTCTCACGATTGGTACGGAAGGTACCATCGATGAGAATAAAATCGGAAAAACGATTAAACAAACTTAGCATCGCCTTTGTACAGAACACGAAATGCGTCATCCTGTCTGTTTCGTCCAGCAGTACCCTTGCCTTTCCATCGACGTTCAGTTCAGCTTCCATGCGACGAATATAGGCTATGAAAAATGGATTATAAGTATATTCACTAATTAATATTTCATTTTGATTGCATTTCAACAACCATTACCTGGATTGTTTCGTCCTGCCAGAACTCGATGACGCATATTCGCAACATCCCAGCCAGTAAAATTCTTCTGGAACCGAGCCTTCACATAATACCGAATATTGTATGACGAGGCCCCGCTTTCAAGCAACAGCTGAATGGCATGCAGTTTCGAATGAGTGAGTCGTCTGTTTCGGAAGTGCCACGATCCAGCTTTACCGGTTAGTAATTCATGGTTATGGACCATGTTACTAGTAGTGATACGAAATTGGACACCACGACGACCAACGTTGAAATACGCTTCGCAATGTGTTGCGGTAGAAGTTGGACGACGAATTCCACGTGTAGGTCTCTGTACGGATCCTTGAAATATGAGTGTCAACCATGAATTAGTAACTGGTGAAGCCGGATCGTGGCACTCCCGAAACAGACGACTCACTCATTCGGAACTGCATGCCATTCAGCCGTTGCTTGAAAGCGGGGCCTCGTCGTACAATATTCGGTATTATGTGAAGGCTTGGTTCCAGAATAATCTTACTGGCTGGGATGTTGTGAATATGCGTCGTCGAGTTCTGGCAGGACGATACAATCTAGGTAATGGTTGTTGAAATGCAATTAAAATGAAATATTAATTAGTGAATATACTTATAATCCATTTTTCATAGCCTATATTCGTCGCATGGAAGCTGAACTGAACGTCGATGGAAAGGCAAGGGTACTGCTGGACGAAACAGACAGGATGACGCATTTCGTGTTCTGTACAAAGGAGATGCTAAGTTTGTTTAATCGTTTTTCCGATTTTATTCTCATCGATGGTACCTTCCGTAGCAATAGGTTTTCTGTGGCGGGAGACAGCAAAGGATATCCGGACGTTCCTACTTACCTTTGTTGAATTCGTCGGTGATAGGGACGCCGTTCGTATTATTATGTCCGATGGAGCCCCTGCGATAGCGAATGCAGTTGAAGACGTTTTTCCCAACGCTTCGCATTTGCTTTGCCGAGTGCACATTATTCGGAATGTCACTCGTCGTAACCCCCAGAGGGAGGCTCTTAAATGGGTGTACGTAGCAATGAGTACCAGGAGTTTTTGGCGATACGCCTTTGCGTTAATCAATGTGCAAAGAGCGGATCCCGTGTTCTTTTGATACTTCAAAGGGCAATACTGTGGCAGCTCCCGTAAGTGGGCAAATGCTCGCCGTCCTAAGGTATCTACTTACGGTATTGGGGACACGAACATGGTAGAGGCGATGCACAAATGTTTAAAAATGAATCGCCTTAGTGGTAGGATCGCTATATGGGAGGCCATTCGGATATCCCAAATCAGTGTTGGGTATCTTATCTGGCACCGACAACGCGAAATTTTGTCGAATAGCAAGAGGCGGGTTCGCATCCCCAACCACTCGGAATTAGATTCCCTGTGCGATCTTCTTATGCCATATGCCGTAGACCTCATATCCGCAAACGTAACTGCTTCAAGAGTTACTATAGTAGGCTCAACGGAAATTATCGTTCTTGTTAGGGACTCGCGGGTTTGGGGGTGTGCTGCTTAAATTGGAAGTGCACATGTACCTTTTTCGTTGATCAATGTTTGCCATGTAGGCACGTGCTTGCTGCGGCAATATTGAAAAACTTTGATGTGTCGTCACTCCCGATTTCCAAGCGCTGGTTAAGGATTACTAATGACGTGGTGCCAGTAGAATTTTCTTCTGCGGACGTTCTTGGGCGAACTAATCGCGTGTTTTCATCTGGTCAATCTTACGCAGAAGATTTAATAAATCGTTTGCGCCGCAAATTAGAGCCACCATACTTCAATATATTCATGCGTTGTATCAATAACTTCTTAAATACGACTGGTCCTTGTCAAATGCCTCCGTTCATTAGACCTTGACAATATGCCACTCGCATCCCTACGTTATGACACTCTTAGGGTGGAAACATTATTGAATAAAGAGCCCAGCGACGTCAACCGTCAGATATCGTCTCCGGTAGCCAGTTACGACGAAGAAGCAACGATTGCCGCTTTGGAAGGCAACGTTGTTCGGGTATTAGGCGTTCACGATGGCCGGATCAACGATCGAGGACGGTCAGCTTCTCACAACCCAATCCCATTCACCTCTCGACTTCCTCCAGTAGATCTGGATGAATTCTTAGGCCCCGAACAAGTATGTGGTCAGTGTCGATCTGATGAACCACCTGAATTTGCTGGAAAAACAATAGAATGGGAGCAATGCCCTTATTGTAACCAATGGTATCATCTCCATTGTTTAATTATTCCCCATTTGTGACTGAAAAGTGGTGCTTTGATTGTATGCAAAAATTTTAATGATTTTTCATTTTTTTCCGGTACACATGCACTTCCCGCTGTGAAAAAAGTGGCGCGCCACCCGCTGATCGCCAACACATGTCGCCATCCTACCCGGTAGCCCCAACCATGAGCACTCACCGTTCAGCACAACATCCATCCAACAAAGTCCTTACCAGCCCGACTACACACTCCAGGCGAAGCCGTTTGCCATCAACCCTGGGGCCCGGGCAATTCTCAACAGGAACTACGTTTTCGAAGCATCTGGTTCTTCGTTGTCAAGCTCCTACTGGGTTCGTACTAAGACCATGCCAGACGGGCGATTCCCGCTAGCACCACCTTCACCCCATGTGAGACGTGACTCGGCTTAGTCCTGATCGGTTTTTCGTGTACCCACCCTGGTCACCACCGACAATCTACCCATGCAGATCAAATGCCTTGGCTGACTTCGAAGTGACTGGTTGCTGAGATACTATGTTCCAGCCTGGAACGACCTGAACGCTCGGCAAGTTCAAATGCCAATTCCTGATCAGAAGTCTCCTCTGACCAGACTTCGTGGAAGGGGGCTGTGTAACAACACTGTTTTACTGTACCTTATACCAAGTGACCTTGATTCGTTTTCCGTGATTGCTCCGCTGTACCTTCGTGCACCTTTTGGCTTCTATCTTCAGTGCTTTCTCTTCTACATTCTTGGGGACGTTATCTGTGTTATCAATTTGAGGGTAGAAGAATACGACGAATACAAGGTTCACTGAAACAAAACTTGTTGTTCAACAAATTTCAAAATATACATTTCATTTCTCATCAATTGGCTTTCTTCACCTAAGGCAGTAAATTGGACATGGCCATATTTTATAGTGCGATCACGAATGTAACGAGACAAATGCGATTTCTTTGTATATAACGAGATAAATGTATGTATGAAAGCACAAGCCTGATCCAGGCAAAGTGCCGTACAGTCAGAGACTGCACGTGGGCTAAGATACTGTCAGGTTGTCCAGGCCTAGACAGATATGAGAAAGAAATTTAAAGTATTAGTTGAGATAGTTCAAATCTGGTTAGTATACGATTTGACAAACGTCAAAGTAGGAAAAGACAAAATATGAAGTATATTGAAAGATCGTTCGGGCAAATCAAGTAGTCATACTCATGAAAACAACATTTGAAAAACAATCAGATCGAGCAGATTTTGGTAACGCTTCACTTCTGACGCAGATGCTTCGTCGGATCAATGGTATTAGTCTGAACAGGGAACGTCAGTAAATAGCACTCCAACAACCACCTTTAATTGGTCGTCTCTCTGAACAGCCTAGCAAAATCCTGGTAGCGTCAAATCGATCAAGATCAATTGACATTAAGGTTCACACGTGCCCGGTTAAACGTGAAACAATTGTGCATAAAACTGCCTAGGTTATAAAATTAAATGAAAATTGTGCACACGGATGCAGTTGAAATCACGAAGGCTGGAGCATAAGCGGTTAGCAAGATAGGCGGGTCTGAAATCTCAAAAGAATTGCACTTGGTGCTACGACAGACAAATATTAATCAAGGTGAAATTATGCACCATTGTCATTTAATTTATAACCTAGCTGTATGCACAATTGGCTGACGTGCATGTGTGAACCCCAGACCGATTTCACGCTGTGCTAGGTAAATAGGCTGATTGAGAATTGGCTACAGGAATCGAAGCCCATAGTTTTATTGGCCGTTTAGTGAGGAAACCAGTTAGAGGTAGTGGTTGGAGAGCAACTTACTGACGTTCCCTGTTCAGACTAATACCATTTGTCCGACGAAGACGAGTGGAATGTTGCTGTCTTGGGTGATACTGCATCATGGAACGCGTTCCATTAGTGATATATATAATATATATATATATTATATATATATATATATATATGTCGATTTTTTGATTTTTTTCACAAATTTGAGGGGGGAACACAAAATAGAATGCACTCTCTCCACTGTTGCCGGTTCTCAGCCATCGTCGACAGCGTGTCAAGCCACAGACACTCACTATCCCTTGGACCCCACCCAGGAAGCCGCGTTCGTCCGACCCGAGCTAAACCCGACGTCAAGCGTTTTAAGGCCTTCTTCCAGGTCAGCGGTTGTCCACCTGAACACCGCCGCCAGCCTGGGCCAACCGACACACGCAGCGCGCGGAAGGGTAGGCGCTCAGGCTTCATTCTCAAGACATGCCCTAGCCAGCGGAGACGGGAACGGTCGATTAGGTCTCGTAGCATCAGGCTGTCCACACCTAGAACACGGTGCCTCACTTCAACGTTGCTAGTGCGGTGTTGCCACCACACTCGTGCAAGCCTCCGTAAACATCGATGTTCAAACACCTCCAAGCGCCGGAGCTCCTCTGCGCGTACTGCCCAGCTCTCGCACCCGTAAAGCAAGACCGACCTGACTGAGGCCAGGTAAACTCTCCCCTTGAGTCTCAAACTCACGTCAGACCGCTTCCAGAGATGACCTAGACTAGTGAACGCGAAGCGAGCTCCGCAATGCGAGAGCCGATCTCACTTTCCAGCCCTCCTCCCGCCGTGATGCAGCTACCAAGATACGTGAACTGTTCCCTACAGTCCAGACTGAGGTCATCGACCGTCAGAGTGGGCTGCAACCCCTCCCAATCTTGAAGAAGAACCTTACACTTAGTTGGAGCTAAGTGCAATCCGTACCTAGACGCCTCCAATGCTAGCTGGTTCAGGGCATTCTGTAGGAACACCGGATCATCACCAAGCAAAGCAATGTCATCGGCATAATCAAGGTCAGTGACACGGTTACCTGGAAGTAGCTCGATCCCACCCTCAGTGAAGCTACGGAGAGCATTCTGGAGGACATCCTCGATCGCAAAGTTGAACAAGAATGGGGACAGCGGACAGCCCTGGCGCACGCCACTGGTTGTGGGGAACGCCGGCGATAGGCTGCCGTAGACCCTGACCCTCCCTGAAGAATGAGAATAGAGCTCCTTCAAGATGGCGACATACTTAGGAGGGATGCCACTCCTAAGCAAGCAGTTCCAAAGAGTAGTTCTGTCCACCGAGTCGAACGCGGCCCGGATGTCCAGAAAAGCTACGATGGTTGGTCGCCGGTACAGGTGTCTGTGCTCTAATAACTGTCGCAGGACAAAAAGCTGATCCACGCATCCTCGCCCCGGGCGGAATCCAGCCTGTTCCTCACGGCAACGTAACTCCCGAATGGGCGATAGCCGACGAAGGAGGATGGAAACCAGGAGTTTAGACGCGACAGGAGTCAGGGATATCCCACGATGATTGGAACACAGATTCCGTGCGCCCTTCTTAAAGATTGGGATAACCGTCGATTCACCCCATGACGCCGGGACCCGCTCTTCAGCCCATACTTTGGTAAACAAATCACGTAATTCCGATGCCACAAGATCACCTCCCTCCTTAAACAAAATCGGGTGGAGATCGTCAGGACCAGGTGACTTGTGGCGCTTCAGTGCTCGAATTACCTCTCTCACCTCCTGGAGATCAGGAGCGGCTAAGGAAACGGGCCAAGGCGTGCAAATCGGTGTCTCAGGCGGCTAGGTCGGAGGAGGTGGCTGGCTGAACTGAGCACTAAAGTGCTCAGCCCATCGTTCCAAGCGTCTACTAAGATTGGTGATCGGCGAGCCGTCGGTTTCGCAAATAGTCTCGCTCACTGTATTCAGTTTCGAACCAGTAGCTCTAATTAACTGAAACAATTTGCGAGTATTGCCCGATGCGGCTGCAACCTCCATCTCACAAGCACGTTGCGTCCACCAGAACTCGCGGTCATTCCTTAAGCTGGCCTTTAAGCGGGTATTCAATTCTCTCCGGGCACGGTTGTGTTCAGTGCCGGTGGGTAAAGTTCGACGGTGATCGATTAAAGCAAGTGACTGGGCCGAGATCCAAGAGCGTGGCAAAGCGCGGGTGGGTTGACAGCTTTCAGAAGTAGCGCAGGACAGTGCTGTCCGAACGAAGTTCCAGTGCTGCTCAACATCAGACGGGGGTGCTTCTGCGAGCTCCCTGGTCAATGCGTGATGGAACTTGGTTCTGACAGCGGGGAGCATCAAAGAGGCGGTGTCTACATGAGTTCGTCTTGCGCGTGCCTTACCCCCAAATTTGAAGTTGACTGTCGCACAGACTAGCGCATGGTCCGAGTCCACACTGGTGGTCCAGTATGAACGGCAATCCTTGATGCTACCACGCCACCTGTGGCTAATAGCAATGTGGTCAATTTGAGACCAGACGTGCTGTGATGGTGAGCGCCATGTGGCCATTCGACGCTGGGAACGCCGAAATGTCGTACTGGAGAGATAGAGGCGGTGATCGCCACAGAATGTGAGCAATCGTTCTCCGTTATCTGAACGCCCGCCATCCAGCCCATACTGACCTCCAAGGTGGCGCTCGTATTCAGACAGGCGACCAACGCGAGCGTTGAGATCTCCTGCCATGATTACGACATCTGTCCTGCGTGCCTTGCGAAACAAACTATGCAACTTCTCATAGAAGTTGTCCTTACTGAGATCCGCACTACAGTCCGTTGGAGCGTAGGCAGAAATCACAAACAAATCCCTCCGCGTTTCGCACCGCCTGTTCACCCGACAGTGGCCACGAAATCGTGCACCGCACAGTCTGCTGTCAACGGGAATCCACTCTAAGAGTGATTGCTCAGCACGGGAGCTGAGCGCGATACCGACGCCAGCCAATCCGGCAGAGGAAGCATCCGGGTCACTAGAGAGGCGCAGGTGGAATCTGCTGTCTGGTTCAGCTGGTGAGACCAACTGACAGACTTCGCTTGTGTCACGGAAACGGGTTTCCGACAAGCAGCAGATATCAATGCCTAACGTCTCGAGCGTTCGTGCAAGGCCGGCCTGTTGTCCCGGTTGTAGCAAGGTCCGAACGTTAAACGAAGCTAACCTAAATGAAACCCGCGGGCGTAGAAGAGTTGCAACAATCGACGGCTGTCTAGACGGTCTGAGTCGTACATCAGGTAGAGAGAGCGAATCGGGGATGGTAACATGTGGAGGAAAGGTGGTAGAAGCAATCGAAGACACAGAGTTAAGAATTTCTAAGATTGTCATTGTCGTTGTTTGGGTGTGGGCGTGATACTACCCGGTTGCCCAGGCCGAAGTAGAGGAGTTGATCTTGAGGACTCCCACCTCAAGCCTTTGGCCCGAAAGCCTAACCCGCAAGGCAGCGGAGCGAGATTAAGGATCGCACCTATCGGGGCCGGATACTGTAGATACAGTTCACAAGCCATTCGCAAGGTAGAGACCAAGCAGGGACTCCCGACATCATCCCAAACCAGTCGAGCCGGTGATCCTTGCGGATTCATACGCCTCTCCTGGTATACAATGTCCACGAGGAACAAAGGAGACTGTGTTTGTCTGGCTTCTCACCATTGACCAACCTGGTATGAGTAACTCTGAAGATGCCACGAAGACATCACCCAGTATAGCTCAATGGATCATCGAGGCATGCAAGCCGCTGCACCACGTTCCATCAGTGAAACCTTTACAAGGTGCACACTGTCGTCTAATCTGATTGCGAGTTATCGCGTCAGCGTGACGCACTCACTCGTGTAAACCACCAAAACTATCCAATGTTTTAAAACATAATTAGCGATGGAGAAATAACGAAATATCAAGTAAAGTAAAACGAAGTATTAAAGAACTAATCAGTTTCAACGTTAAATAACAAAATTACGTGAATAGATGCAGATGATTATGACTTACAAGTTGATGTTTAAACTTGTGTTCATTGAAAGGAAAAACAAATGAAATATCACAGTTGAAGCTATCGTTGAATACGGCTGGCCCGATAGACCAATCAGGGGCATGTGTCAATGGATTGTTTAAGTTTATAATCTTGAAAATCCATCAAATATTTCTTGTTTAGGCCGATCAAGATTCCATTATGTTGATCAGTGAATGTAATTTTAAGAATGTTGACAACCATGTCAAACGACCTTCACCATGTAAACTTGACGTGTTAGGTAAATGAACCACTGGTCCAGGTCATGCCTACGTGAATTCAGCTACTCCTACGTTTGCATTAGAAATTATCTGAAATAAAAGTACACAGGTTAATGCACCCGTTTAATGAGCAGGCTAAGATTGTTACAAACCGTTGAGGTCAACATGGGAATGTTCCGAAGCGAACACACTCCCCGAGAAAACTTGTTATTTTTAATTAAACCGGCTCTAAGCAGACCGTAATCTTGATACATAAAATGCAGATGTTGAGGCTAAACGTTATTACGCCATAAAAGTACACACCGAGGTTAACTACAAGCGAGGTTATTGCACCCGTGTAATGGAGAGGCTAAGATTGTTACAAACCGTTGAGGTATTAATGGTTGATATTAATGGGTGTCTTTTTACCTGGCTGAGAAGTTACCTTCTTGATCGCATGGCAAATGTACGTATCGATGGTGTGATGTCTTGGGAAATCGAAACCACTAGCGGTGTCCGACAAGGTTCGGTACCTCATCCGGTTCTCTTTTTGGTCTGCATCAACGACCTTCCGAAACTTATAACAACCAAAATGGTTCTCTTTGCGGATGATGTTAAACTTTGGATGCGAATCACGTCAAGTGTCGACTGTTTTTCGCTTACAAAGCGATTTGGATATATTAAACAGCTGGTCGGAGCAAATAGGCAAAGATTTTTCATTCTCATACAAACTTGGATCAAAACAACTGGAATGGACTGTGGAGTGGCTGTCAGCATGAATACTCATTGTCCAATCAGAACGCAGTAGCTGTCAGTGTATTTATCTCTGTATTCTAGTTCCTATGAATGATTCATATGTTTGTTGACGTGCAGTGAATACACATCTGTCGCTCTGATCTTGACTTTTCCAAATGGTGTCGAGGGTAATCGACGAGAAAACGTCGGATAGAACTGACAACGACCGTTTTAGCGGCTTTAATGTTAGACCACCGGCAACCCTCACAATGGAAGACGATGAAGGATTGGCAGAGAGATGGAAACTGTGGAAGGAACAGTTTAGCGACTTTCGGACGTTGGCGAATCTGACGAATACCGATAAAGCGTATCAAATGGTGACGCTGAGGAATGCGCTTGGTGAACAGGCGACGAAGTTCATACAGTGTTTCACCTTTGATGAGAACGAAGACGCAGACGACTGGGAGACAATCTTCGCGAAGCTCGAAGAACATTGCCTCGGTCAAGTGAACGAGAGATGGAAACTGTGGAAGCAACAGTTTAGCGATTTTCAGACGTTGGCGAATCTGACGAATGCCGATAAAGTGTATCAAATGGTGACGCTGAGAAATGCGCTTGGTGAACAGGCGACGAATTTCATAGTGTTTCACCTTTGATGAGAACGATGCAGATGTCTTGGAAGCAATCTTCGCGAAGCCTGAAGAATATTGCCCCGGTCAAGTGAACGATACATTTGAACGATATAAATTCAATTGTCGCGTCCAAGATGCCGATGAGCCGATCAAACATGAAAGAGATCCAGAGCCTCCAAACGAAATAAATTTGCGCAACCGCACAGTACGTAAGTTCATTTGAAAAACGGAAGGATGTGAAGTGGCTGTCAGCATGAATACTCATTGTCCAATCAGAACGCAGTAGCTGTCAGTGTATTTATCTGTGTAATCTAATTCCTATGAATGATTCATATGTTTGTTGACGTGCAGTGAATACACATCTGTCGCTCTGATCTTGACTTTTCTACATGGACAACCAAAGAAAAGGACCTCGGCGTATGGATTAGTGGAAGTGTTGAGAATAGCATGCAATGCGAAGCAGTATACAACCGAGCTAACCGCAGGTAAGCTTCGACGTATATTCGGACATTTTCCCGTGAATAATTCCCCATTTTCATAAATACGTATATTAAACCGGTGATGGATTACTCAGTGCAAGCTTGGACACGATGGCTACAAAAGGACATCAAGCTGCTCCAGAGGATTTATCACAGAGCAACTAAAATGGTTGGCTGTCTCTGCAACCGACCATATGAGAATCGACTTGTGCATGTTAATTTGGATACATTGCTTCGCAGACGGGAGCGATTTGATCAAATCCTAACTTATAAAATAATGAACTCCGAGGCACCTATTTCGCCTCAGGTCAAGCCATGTCACACGTACTCACCCACTGGCATTTGATATTCCACATTCTCACCGGAAATGCGTCGGTTCTTCTATTCGGTGCGCGTTTGTTTCTTATGGAACTCCCTACCGTCAGATGTACAATCATCTAGTGAAATGATTTTCATTAACAAATTGGATGTATTTATGCGTAGTAATTCCATCCCACATCCCGTTTATATAACATGATCTTTATCCAAACGAATATTTTTTCCACCATACCGCGACAATGCATGACATTTTTTGTAACTACAAAACTGTCGATCTTCCTAATATATATATATTTTTATTGTCCTTATATGAATATTCTGTGGTGTTGTGCAGCTACGAGCTTTTTTATACCATAAATTCTTGAATCTTGAATCTGTGATCTTGAGGCGTCTAGGAATAATTTTAATCTCTCTGGGCAATTTGTATCGAAATTGCTTTCAATTTTTAACAACGGCGTCAGCCATACTGTCTGTAAGGGATGAGGATGTGAGCAACACAATACATTAAACTAGAAGAATTTGGCTTTATTTTAACAGACGATTTTCTAGCTATTGAAATAATTTCACCACATAATATCAGTCTTAAATCGGCGACTGCCAATTGACACTGGTTTACATATCTGTATCATAATTAAAACGTTACATGAATGCGCTGACATGTTAAGTAGGTCAGACAATTGCACAGTGCATAGGCAGCGTGATGCGTAACCCAGACTTGTAAATACATTGGGATAGAGAAATGCAGACAGTCTATGTGGAATGAAGGTCATTCAATATAACGAGACAAATGCGATTTCATTGAACAAGAGGTGATAAAGAGGTGTCATTATATGTAGCGAGACAAGTAAAATGCCGCTGTCATGGGTGAATGTGCCACAACCAATCGATCAAACTCCCCTTTTTACTTCATGTGAGAAATTATTCGAATATTTTGCGACATTAAATGTGATGAAGAATATTGTTGGTGGTGTCGAAGTCTATCAAGACGACATTAGTATTCATGCGCCCGATAATCGTGTAATTAAATTCGGGTAAATGCATCATTTCTATTGATGAGAATAAGTGAGTAGTAGTGTTTATTGGCCTTATCTCGCGTGCTGTGACATATGAAAAGACAACAACATTTAATGATCTCAATCGTTTCATTGACAATTTCTTGCTTCAATAACGCAATAGGAATGGGAATGATTACCGTCCAAGTACCGGAATTTTATTAGACAAAACAGGAAGGACTATGGTAAAAATACTGGGTCTGGAATACGGGACATTGGATAAGCGTCACGCAAATCAAATCATCTACCAGGATTCAGCTAGTAAGTATTAAATATTAAGTCTCCTCATGCGAGAACATCCAAAAATGTGCTTCGTTCTTTCACTGTTGCGCTCAGCGCTACAAACGTACTCGAATTCGAGGACGCTTCGTCCGATTGGCGGTTTATAAAAAATCTTATATACTGATGTGGGATCTGATCTAAGTATTATTATGTTCAAAACGAAACTTGAAAATTTTATGAGAGCTAATCCGAATTTTGACCCAAACTATTAATAAACTATCATCGTCCAATTGATTTTGTTTTATTTTTACATAGAGTGGAACTATAGGTACCAATATATATACATTGGTACCTATAGTTCCACTCTATAGTTATTGTAAAGTTAATTGATATTTCAACCAAAAATCTTGGATCTTGAAACATGAGATTACACAAATCCGAAGACGATTGTGAACTATGGTGGATGTAGTGATTCTTCGAATAACAATCAATAATACTAAAGTTATGTGTTGCTCACATCCCCCGAAATTACACTCCACTACCGGTTTCTAGCTGTTTGCCGTCATCAGGTGGAGACAGTAAGATTGGGTTCAGTGAGCCTTGAAACAGTGGTAAAGTGGTAAACAAAGTTATACCGGTAGTGGAGTGTAATTTCGAGGGATGTGAGCAACACATTACTTTGGTCATCCATAAGCGCCTTGCGTGCTTGACCACGAATCACTATGTGATTCTGTGTTTGAACATCGTGGTTCGTTGTACGGACTCTATGCAACAGTGGCATTCAAGTATCACTTATTTAATCAATAATACTGTTATTCACATTCTCATTGTTAAACTTGTGGGTGATAATGGGACCTACTTCTACGGTCCCTTATCCAATTCAGTAACATTCCCGCTATTCCATAAACTTCGAGCTTTGTTAATTATAATGTCGTGGTTGACTCTATCGAAAACATTGGAAATATCGATGTAACAAGCATCACATTCTTCTAGTGTCTTGGTCCAATCCCCGAACGTTGTAAGAAGGTTAGATAAACATCAACGATCTCTTCAAAAACGTGTTGTGCTGCGCTCAAAATATTTTGGTTTTCAAAATGTTCTCTTATGCGCGCAATCACAACGTGTTCTATTAATTTAGAAATCACCGGAAGTAGCTTTACCGGTCTATAGTTTGCTGTGTCTGAACGGCTACCGCTTATATAAATAGGAGTTATCATTTCTGCTTTCCATGTCATTATAAACAAAAAACACAACCATCGTGCGTAGCTATGATTGGTCTAACCAGATTTAACTATTATTTTAATGCACCCAATAATTGTGTTCATTATCAACGTCTGTTAGCTCTGTATTCTCGTATCCAATCTTATAATATGAAATTAAATCTGGAAAAAGACATCATTCCTGTTGATGAGGATGATTGTTTTGGATACGTGTATCTTCTAATGGAATCCATCCAGACCATAATCGTCTTACAAAAATGGTGGAAATAAACTCACCATATTCTTAAGTGAACTTCGATCAGTAATACAAGTGTTACAATATTTTCCAAGTTTATTTCAAATTTTGCAACAGTTTCTGAATGATTGTTCGCATTGTTAAGTGCTAAAATGTTCAAGTGGAAACTCAATGCAATGACTACTCGCTGAGTTTCTGAAGTTGAAAGCAACTTGGGTCTCCTTAGAAAAGTCCTAGGTTCATTGGACCCAAATATTGTCTACAAATTGATTTCAACCTACATCCGTCCTCACATCGAATATGCTATGCCGGCATGGGATCCTTGGTTGAAAAAAGATACTCAGCTACTGGAAACTCCACAGCACAGAGCGACAAAACTCGTCCTGGGACTTTCTAATTATCCATATGAAATGAGAAAACGAGGAGCACTGATATTCATTTGGACAGTGCTTAATCAAACAAATCAACCTTGTAGTCGTTTGTTTCATCTTTCTCATAACACACATCTGCGTCGTCACCAATCTAAAGATTACCAACAGCAAATATGCATTTTCCGTTCGCAATGTGCAATTGTGGAACAGTTTACCTACTCATGTGGTACAATCTGGAACCATTGACGTTTTCAAGAAATAACTAAATATCCACATGGACAAATATGTTTTTCACGTTTGACAATAATCTCTAACAATATTTTGATATTGTTTACCATCCGAACCGATGTACATTTTTGTGGGTCTTATAAAGCATAGCTTTTTACCCGCATATCATCTATGAATGAATAAATCTATGAATGAGTGCTGTACTTAAGCCATTTTAACCAATTTTCGTTTTGTTTTGTTTTTTGTTTTTGTTTGTTCTCATCATGGAATTGGTGCTGTTTTGGAGAAAAATGTTAATCAGCCATCCAAAAGGACTCCATAGCCGTTGGTTTGTGAAGCCTAGCAACGTATTCAAATATAGCAGTCGATTGGACTAGGTTTGGGACCGATCGTGTATTCATAATGCAATGAAATTTGAGTGCAATCGGTTAGAGTAGATTTTAGGTAACGTTCCACTTCTGACACAGAAGCTTCGTCAGACCAAGGGTGATAGTCAGAATAGTGAACATGATTAAGTAGTGGTCAACCCACCACCACTTATTTGACCTTGCCGCTAAACAGCCTATAGTATGCCAACGTCACGTCTCGTGAGAATGACCAGTATCAGTGGTCGACTTCGTACTAGTGTGACTGCACCTATAAATTCTTGGAAGATTTTACATTTTTACCTCACCAACCTGTGTTTTTTGTTGAACGTATTGCTTTTCTTTACCACAAAACATCCCTAATTTTCAAATCTCTGAGTTTTAAGCGTTTTCTGGTTTTAAGTGATTCATTCGTGCACCTGATTAGAGCCGGAAAGGGTTGACCTGTGCTTTAAATCGGCATGCAATCGACAATTAGGAACAAATTGCGATAGTGGGGTGTAGTTAGAATACCCTGAAGCTATATTAGCAACACAATTGACGTTTAAACGGAGAAGGCGAATGGGACTCGGTTAACTTGATGTAACCATCTATAACCATCTGCACTATCCCCGAGTTTATTTGTTTGCTTATATTGCTTATGAGTAGTATAAAATCTAAACGCCCTCGGGCCGCTTAAGCTTTATGCCGTATGATAATTCGGCCGTGCTATGTTCGGATTTCGTTAGTTTTAGCATTCCGCTTAACAGTATTCCCATGTTAATTGAGAAAATACAAAAAGACGCAATTCGGCTGCTGTTGTTATATTCACCGAAACGACTAGCATAATTATTCCACCGATACCTAGATATATCTTGTATTTTTGTTCAGGTCATATCCATGATAATTTAACGAATGCAACTTGTGTAATTTGAACTCTAGTATTGTTAAGAAACTTTTAATATGAACAATATTTTTTTCTTAAAATCAAATGATATTGCTTTGAATTACTCATTTATAAAACAACATAAACATATTGGAAAATCTAAGACATGTTGTAAGTGATGGTATCACTAATACTATTATGTTGTTCACACCAATCTCTACAACACTTGTATTAGAGAAATGAAAAATGAAACTGATCAAATATTAAACAAAAGTGAATATCACGTGCTATTACCTAAACGGGTTCATTGAGCTAGATGATGGTCTAGGTAATGAGAGTTCATGAACTAATCATTTTTGAACGTACCCGTCAAAAATTCGGATGGCTATTGTCTCCGCCGTCCTCAAAATGCTCTAGCCAATTCTTCGTGACACGTAGTGGTGAACCGTGCTTTGTACACGTTTGTTAAGCTTGAATTACAATATCTAACTCATATTCTGCACCATAATTATGTTTTATTCACGAAAATGGAAACTTGTGTTTTTATTAGTATCAATATTTGGGCTCATTTGTTTAATCATCTTTCAGTACGCGCTTCACGTGTGCTTACTATCAAGCACTACGTTTGGTGTAACAAAACAAATGATGAAATGTGGAATGATCAATCAAATTTTCACAGAAATACTTTAATAGTTTACGCTATTGCGCAAAGAAATACTTCAATGTCAATGCATCTAAAGGTTGCAGTTTCAATGAGTTCTATCAACCCGGTTTTAGTACGAAAATCCTCATTGATTACCTAAAGAACATGCTTGCGTAAGGCTGCTTTAACTAATAAGAAATGAAAAACACAAATTCAGCGTCGGCAGTGAATGCTAATCTCAAAGATGACAGATTATTTGGCAACTAATTCTGTACAGTCATCATCAGACATATCCTTTCGTACTGCATATTCGTGATAAGTTTAGTTATCAGAAATATTGCAAATATATCTAATCGTAAGTTATTCCGAATTCGCAGTTGTAGTATCATCAACATGGAGCACGTAAAGGATGTCAAAACTCGATCAGGATCTTTATTGAACGTAGTTATCCGGAATAAGCTAAAATAAATATCCATTGGTTGTCAATATATGGTAGTATATAGAAGGCAATTAATAGCCGGTGAAATCAAGACAGTTCAACAAAACCGCACAGTAAAGTGCATTATCCAAATTTAATATTCAGCATAAACGAATAACAGAATACAATATGCAAGTACTCCATATCTATTTTGTAAAGCGTATGAAGTTATAAGTAGCGTTCTATATCAGTTGAAGTAGTAAAACGGTGTGCCTGGCTAGGTAACACTTCAGAGCGTTACAGGAGACCGAATCGTTTAGGGCTTGATACAGGTGTGTGTATGTTACTTTTTGTTGCAGTGTTTGTTGTGGTTTTCAAGCGAACAGTTACACGACTTTACCAATGCCTAACAGTATTATGTGAATCAATCGATAAGATCGTAAAGCTATTGAGTTTGTAAGCATTAGTGCTAGATCGAGAGATGTTCTGTGATCGGTCAAACTTTATTGGTGAAACGACTTCACCAATTGTACAGGGTGCTATTTTGTGGGAAGTAATTTTTCAAGCTATATAAAAGAGTCTTAGAAACTGTTGGTTTATATAGTTTGTTAATATACTTAAGAATATCGGCTGAAGCAAACGAAACCTCCTTCTGAAATACTTTCTTCCCTTTGCCAAGCATACTATTCAATATCCTGTATGCTCTATGGGAGATTCTCTAATAGATTTCGAATGTTAAAAAAACCTCGAGCAAGGCGATTTATCTCTTCTCTCAATGGAGCGAAACAATAATGGGAGTTGACTTGAAGCTGTAACCAAGGCAATAGAATTCCCGGTAAATTACCGCAAGGCTGTGAACGCACGATCGTGCTTGAATGAATCACTTTAAACAAATTGAAAACGAATCTTATTGGCGGTAAAATAAAAGTTATTAGAACATTACTTCGGTCGAATTTATGCACTAATTTAAAGAAGTCTGCTTCGCATAAAAAAATTAAACGAGCAGATATTTATCTTGTTTCGCCAGTATCGTACCTCACAAACCAGTCAGTGGGAATTTTATCATTTGCAAGTTAAATAATCGGGATATATTAATCTGTCGCATCTTAAACACATTGTGTATGGACAAAGTAAGAATTGCAGAAGAGGTTTCTAAAGCTGGTTATCAAAGCATGTTCTCCCTACTACTACAACGCTCCGCATGCGTTGGCTGGCTATTGTGTATCAAATGGAGAGTGGGTAGATTCAAAAACATCTACTCTATAGAGAGCTGAAATCAGAAGGTCGTGCTTTTGGTAAGTTGCACTTGCGGTACAAAGACATATGTAAAACATATAACAAAGTTCATGACATTGATCCTCTGAGTTGTGAAGAACTTACGCTTGACCACTCATTTTGGAAGCGTTGTTTAAAAAGTCATCTTCAAACTGGGAAAGAGTAGATAATGCTATAAGCTAAGATCACGCCTTCAGTGTGCAACTGGCATCGTTTTTCGAAGTACTGTCTATTGTTGTAAGTGCTTAAGGGAGAGGTATTTCCTCCTGAATAAGACTGTTTAGACATTTGAAACAGTACGGTGTAAGAAATCGGAATGCGTTTGTGATGGGCATCATTGGTTGGCACCGATTGAAGGAAGACAAGAACAACAACGTGCGCATTTTAAAATGTGATTGAGCAGCACCACAAAATCGTGTTCAGTATCAACAACTAGCTCTTGACCGCTCACATTGGAGGCATTGTATAAAGCATCGTCTGCAATCTGGGGAAGAGCAGACACAGCTCTTGGCTGCTGAACGCAGATCACGCCGCTGGCGTGCAACCTACGCCCTACAACCGAGGTATGACCATCGTTGCAAGCGCGGCGGGGGAGATTGTTCATCCCGAATCGGACGGCTTAGTCATTCAAAGAGCTGCAGAACATGAAAATTGATGTACATCCATAGTCGACATCGACCGAAGGAGGCCTACAACAACATCAACAACGCTCATCTGAATAAAAGCGCTTAACCGTGGAAAATTATTCAAATATTAAAACAACAAACCTCAATATTAAATACAAGGACGACAAGTAAAAACCAACACTGCTGGTTTCCTGACGCGAAATGTAATTTACTGTCTGTAAACACAAACTTAGTTAAAGCATATGATTTATCAACGGATAAGCATTAATAACATGTTACAAGTTTACTAAATGTATTTAGTTGACTCATTGAGTTGTGCTATGTGGGTACGATGTTGCCAAGCCTCTGCTGGCTCTGCCTGGTTCCAAAAAGTTCTATTTTTGAAATATATTAATAATAAGGCATGGAGGATCCATGCAAACTAGATTTATCTTTAAACGTGTTTGGAGCGGATATCTTTTCAATTTTTGTTCAGTTTCAACAGTATGCTTGTCGTTATTAATGGGTACACTGGCAGATAGGACGAATGTGTCAAGCAAGACGTCGAAGGGCAGTTCTTGTTTTTTCGCTTTTTTCGGGCTCCAACCAAGTTTTAGACCTAACCAACTCACCGTGAACTCTTTTCCCGGGGTCCAGAACATTGTTGTATCTTGACGAGAAGATACGTTACACTTGCACATTGATCACAATCCTTCGCTACATTTATTGGTCGATCCCAGTGACTATTTGATTAAGATTTTATCCAACTTTCCCTGAATACGATTTGTGCAATTCCTGCAGAATTCTTTTTGGTGAACTGCGGAATATCAATTCCTTCAACAAAGGTTATGCACCACCCACTTCCTGCTCTTATGTTGTGCCAGAGAGTAGCGTTCTGCATATCATCAAAAGCTTGTGATAAGCACTGGTCGATAATGCATTTTACAGATCCATAATACTAATTGCTATAGGCCAGATGCTTACACGGTTGACACAAATTATTTTTAAATTAGACTTGTCGTGATGTAAGTGCTGCAAATGTGGACTCGGTGTAAAAAAAGCGATTGTGGAGCAATGAAAACATGGCGTCGCGCTTTACTGCGTTAAAAGGTGATAGAAGCTTTTGCCCAATTTCGAATATCCGCATACATTTTAAGCTCGGCAAAGCGATCAGTGATCAACTTAAGAGTAGCACGAATACCAGGATGGGAAAAACAATATAATTATTCGAAAGCGGACTTTTTGATTAACTTTGGAAACACCGGGCAAGGTTGGTCCATGGAAAAATAAAATTTTATTCTCAAAATGGAATTTGGCCAAGTTATACGTCGAAATCTTAGGGATGAGTTAGCTTGATACTGTTGAGATTCACTGCCAAGTTGCTGAGCGCTGCTAAATGCCTTAAATCAAAGTTTGATCGATTGATTGCGGTGAGTTGATTACGAAAAATTGCATCTGCAGCAGACAGATGACAAAATTCATTCGTTAATTGCGAAATAAAGTCAAGTTAACGTATATCAGCTGAAAGAACACGGGGCCATGGTTACGAGTTTATGATCAGTTCCAACATTGAAATTGCGGCCCCCTAGCAAATGTTGAAAATGTCGAACAGCACATTAGAATTTAGTTGGTTGGGTAAGCCGGAAATGATTGCGTCGGGTC
This sequence comes from Atriophallophorus winterbourni, assembly GCA_013407085.1. Lineage (NCBI taxonomy): Eukaryota > Metazoa > Platyhelminthes > Trematoda > Plagiorchiida > Microphallidae > Atriophallophorus > Atriophallophorus winterbourni. The sequence goes on along the minus strand of JACCGJ010000441.1, from coordinate 126,428 downwards.
CTTTCAGGTCAACGATTGACAGCTGGCGAACATCTGGCCACGTACCACAACATTTCCGTTTCATCGGTCCAACAATCAGCATGTTACCCTCCCGCGTTTCACAGCCACTTGAACATTGCACCATATTCATCCCTGAGGTCAACCTGTTCAACGCTAAGCGCGTTCACCCACGAACCCAATAATAAGAGAAAACCAATTGGCCAAAGGCATTTATTACGCACAAGACAAATAACAAAACAAGTAACCGCTGCACTGTCCTGAAACGTGTCTCTCATGGTTGCCACGTTGACCTGGTTTGCCAATCGATTTTGTTCCAACCGGTACGCTTCAATCCCTTACCCCGCAAAGTTCGTTTGACTGACCTCGACTAATTACATATCATTCGATTGCTGCTAACGTTCTTAATCTTCTCGTGCTTCCGAATATGTTTTCTATTGCAATCCTTACGAAACTCTTATTTATCGTCGTTGTCGGACTTTCCTGAGGCGGGTGTTTTTCATATCATTTGAAAGCTAGTGATTGACTCTCATCGCTAATGCAATGTTTCGCCTCCACAACATGACAAACAATTCGAGACCAAATTAACTGAACCGTAGCATGTTTGAGAGGGTTGGAGACGACGAACAATGAATGCCACAGCTTTGACAACACCGGCAAAACCTTGTGGCATAAAACACCTAGTGATCCTTGGGTCGCATCACTTGCAATTGAGAGGGAAGCGTAAGGTTTCTTGGATATGGTTATCGTTACGCTTGATGCTTTTTAGACCATTAAAAACCCAGAATTACCTTGAATTACCTTGGACATATGCGATAATAAATATGTGTTTTTCCTTGAAGTCTTTAATAGTTGGCATGATTCAACAGCATCAACATTCGTTTTAATTTGACGCTCTGTTATGGGTTTCGACACAGCAATTACGGGGTGTGATCAATTATCTTGATCAACCCTGTCTAGCTTAGAGAACTCAGGATTGGTCAAGAGAATGCCATTTAAACCTGAACACTGTTCGTACCGACACCCTTGGTCTGACAAAGCTTCTGTGTTCAGAAGCGAAACGTTACCAAAAGCTTACTATAGCCGATTCATTGCAAACTTTGTTTTCATGAATTGAATTGAATTGAATCATGATGCTGTGTGCTGTTTTGTTTGAAACAACATAAGACATTCGCGCGAACTTTGCGTGATCGCCTGACAAATCCACTTGGTCACACACCCTAATCTACATCATTTATGATTAGTAATCTCGATTCGCTCATCCTTTTCGATAAACTACATTGCTTTGATTTACATCGAACAAGCAATACGAGGGAGAAAATTATACGACAGAAAAACTATAAATGTTAGTGGTGACGCAACGCGAAGCGTTCACAGGAATACGCAAGTCTGTATTTCCTTACAGATTATATACACGTGTTGTAGTACGGTTCCGACAGATATTTGAAAAGCACTTGTTTTCAGCGCTTGCTTGGTTCTGCCCTCCGTTGGGAGGTGGGTCTACGGGATGAGCGTACGTCGGCTGGTTTTGAATGATTCGAACGCTGTGATTGCTACCTTGTCTTGCCGAACTTTTTGAGGCGTTCTCTTCGAAAATCGGTTAACTTATCAATCTCCGAGTGCTGTGCGGTCGCATAAATCTGTGCTCTAATACGTTTGGATCTATTTCCTCACTCGCTCTTCTGAACTGAACGGTTCAGATATCATTGAACTCGTCTCAATTCACTCGTTTGGATTATACCAGTTTCAAGTTCGCGCAAGTTGAATCCTTGAAAATCCAAATTTTCGAATTATAACCACGCGTGCAACAGACCCGGTACTTTGGAATATTGTTTCTGTTCAAATACCGTCGAGAAGAGCAAATCACTCCGAATCGACCGATATTCTTTTGAAATCTGTGAGATCGAAAATCGTGAAATCGCAACAGTTTTATCCTACCTCGTTCGCTTTTCATCGTTTGGATCACTTAACTCCGATCCAACGCATTCACTCCACCGCTAGTTATCGATCGATCAATAACTGCACTGATTCACCCCTCACCGGATTGAAACAATGACACGCAGGTTGACCCCGAAAACCCAAACAAAGAAGGCTGCACGTGATGTGTGCAAAATTTGCAACAAAGGGGTAAGCGCTAGATCTCATGTCGTTAAATGTTTCGGCTGCCTGAGTAAAATACATGTCAATTGTGATAAAGCCCTAACAGAGGAAGTGGCATCGATTATCAACAACGTGGATTTCCCCAGTGTCTGTTACATATGCACTTCATGTCGAAGCAAACAGTCTAGCGACAATCCACACAACGCTGCCTATGAGGCAAGGCTTGAGCCTCGGTTAGAAATTTTAGAAAATAATTATCGAATAATTGAGGAAAGGCTTAAAACACTCTTGATGGATAAAATTGCCCCAGCGATTCAACCCGAAGCAGATGATGCTCAAGATAACAAAAAGCAATCTGAACTTCATCAATCGACGGAACTGTTGAAAAAAGTCAATAATGTACCATCGATTCCAGACTCAGGGGTTACGTCCAAAGAGCTCCAAGTGAACGCGTCTCATTCCAGCAAGCTAACATTCGCCCAGATGGTGTCTAAAGGTGATAAGTGTTTGGCGTTAGAATTGAGCCCTAAACCTCAGGCAAAAGAGGAAGTTCAAAGCAAAACGGTTCCATATCACAGGGAGCAGAAAAATTCGATAAAACGCATAAAAAATTTAAGTGTAATATGCACCAATATTCCTGAGTCAGAGGTGACGCTCTTTCAAGAAAGGCAAAAGCATGACCGTGAAAACTGGTTCGTCGTTTGTAATCGAATCGGCCTAGACAGTATACACCCCGTGTCGGTAACTCGATTAACTCGTCATACGAAATCCCCGAATCAAGATAAACCACGTCTTCTAAAATCACTTTCGCCAACGAAAAGGACATGGAAAATGTCCTACTAAATTCGTATTTGCTCCGAACGCAAAGTGACCTACCCAACCGTATATATGCTGACGTACCTTGGTGGGAAAGGTCAAAAGCACCGAATAGGCGGGATCAAACAGCACCAAGGAGTATTATTTTGCTTGACGTTCCAGAAAATTCGGGCGCCACAACGGGCTTCGAAAACAAAGAGCACGACCGTAAACAATGGTCATTTATAGCCGAAAATATCGGTTCCCAAAATTCTGTAGTTGTCGACACATACAGAATACCTCGTTCGCCGAACTATCACGGGAAAGGGGCAAATCCACTTAAGGTTACGTTTCTTTCAAGTAGCATGGCGGATGATGTTCGAAGCAAGCTAAAAGTGAACAGAAACAGGTTACCTGAAAACGTTAGACTGTGCAACTCAAAAGCCGCTGTTGAGGTCCACCTGGAGCCCTCAATTACGCAATTATCCGAAACTGGTGCAAATTCGCCCGCGAACTTACTTCAAATTGCTTCAAAAAACGATCTCGGTCCGACGTCAACATCGTCGGACCAATAAATACTAATACTGACTCGGTGTTACATTCTAAAAACTCACTTAAATGCATCTATACCAATGCTCAAAGTTTGTTCAACAAATTGACTGAACTGACCGAGCTGTGCAAACGATACACGCCAGACCTCGTTGCTGTTACTGAAACCTGGTTTCAATCCTGTATGACTGAAAGTGAACTCTCAATCCCCAACATGATGCTAATACGGAACGATCGCCCAAGAAAAGGTGGTGGTGTGGCTTTATACTGTCACGAACGGCTTCAGTGCATGAAAATTCACGATCCAAACCTTGATTTCGAAGATACCCTCTGGTGCAGTCTCACGAATGTGTCACAGGACGATTGCATTCTTGGAATCATATATCGCCCTCCAGCCTCGAATGATACTCAAATGACAGGTTATTACAAGCGCTAAATTACGCCGGAGAGAAGCGTAGCTCGCAATTACTACTCATCGGGGACTTCAATCTTCCTCATCTCTTTGCCAGATCCGATCACCCTCTACACACATTTGATCACAAATTTCGTGAGGTGATCGACATGATTCCACTGCATAATCATGTGTTTGACTTTACTCATAGAAGAGGATCAGAGTTGCCATCCATTTTGGATCTAATCTTTACTTCAGAGAAAACAGCAGTTGAGGGTGTTGACTACATTGCGCCCCTCGGTCGGAGTGATCATCTGGTGCTAGCCTTTGAGTTTGTTTGCAGTGCTAGACGAGTTTGTGCGTCCGCCAAACAATTCAGAAAGATCGACTACGCGGGTCTACGTGGATCGCTTGGGCTAGTAAATTGGCAAGAACTTGATCAGCACAACACCGAAACACAATGCAGTGAGCTCACGAAAATACTTCAGTCAAACATAGATCATAATTCGCGATTTGTTGATGAACGACGGGCAAGTGACTTCCGATTTAAGCTTCGCAGTCGCACAAAAAATGGCTCGGGAAACGAAACTTTGCTTGGACTGAACACCGAAAGACCAGAACTGATGCCTCTTGGCAGCAATTTTCTAAAATTCGTAACAAAGTGAATGCTCTCGTCAAAGAGGACAAGCAATATTACCATCGCTCTCTGTCTTTGAAAATGGAAGAAAACCCTAAACTTCTCTATCGGATTGTCAATGCTCGGTCCAGTGTGAAACCAGGGGTGTTTCCTGTTATTTCTGAGAATGGATTAACAGTCACAGCAAAGGAAACGGCTGATACTCTCGCTCAATTTTATGCAAATGTGTTTAGCCCGATAACGGTTAGGGCGAATGAGAATTTACTGACATCGATTGTATCTCAACAACTGAATGATATTGAAATTAATTCAGCGATTATACGAAGACACTTGTGTCGACTGAACCCTAGGAAATCTCCTGGAGCCGATGGAATAACACCAGCACTACTAAAATCCTGTGACCAGCAGCTGTGTGAACCACTATGCCAATTGTTCCAACATTCCCTAACCGAAGGAGTGGTGCCAACAGAGTGGAATACAGGAGTAATTTCACCAATTTATAAGGGTGGTAGCCGTTCAGATCCCGCGAACTACCGTCCTGTCACCCTACTCCCCGTGATATCCAAAGTGATGGAGCGCATAGTGACGGAAAATATAGTTCATCACTTGGAATCACAAAATATACTATCTGTCGCCCAGCATGGGTTTCGTAAAGCTCGCTCATGCTTGACAAACTTGCTGACTGTATTAAACGATTGGACCCAAGCGGTTGACGCAGGAGACAGTGTGCACGCGTGCTATCTGGATATGTCGAAAGCTTTCGACAGAGTTGATCACTTCCTGTTGCTACAAAAGCTGAAACAGATTGGTATTGACGGGCAGCTACTTGTATGGTTCGAAAGCTACCTCAATGGGCGCAAGGCAACCGTTCGAGTTAACGGGGTACAATCACGAGCCATTAATACCTCCAGTGGTGTACCGCAAGGTTCCGTTCTCGGTCCAGTGCTTTTCTTAGTTTACATCAATGATTTACCTGAGACGCTCTCATGCAAGGTAGTTCTTTTTTCGGATGATGTTAAACTTTTGATGCGAATAAAATCAACTGCAGACTGCGTAAAACTGCAAAGTGATTTAGATGCACTACACGAATGGTCAGTTAGAAATAAACTGCCGTTCAATTTTCAAAAGTGCAAGTTACTGCAAATCGGTAAGCCCTTTCAGTACGAATATCACTTTGGGCAGACGATTTTGAGCTGGACCGAATAGGAGAAGGATCTTGGAGTCTGGATATGTGGCAGCCTAAAGAACAGCGTGCATTGTGAGGTCATTTACAAGCGTGCTTCAAAGCTTCTAGGTATGCTTCGACGGATATTCAGAACCTTTACGCCTGTAACGTTGCCAAGAATCATGAAGACCTACTTAATTCCCACAATGGAACACGCATCGCAAGCATGGACTCCGTGGATGAAAAAAGATATATTCTTGCTTGACAGGATATATCATCGTGCAACTAAACTCGTGCGTGGTTTTCGAGACCTCACATACGAGGAAAGGTTGAAAAAGCTAAAGCTCCCCACTCCCCTTCAACGTAGACTTCGAAGTGACGTTATCATTACTTACAAAATATTGAATACTCCAGATCATCCACTCAAACATTTGTTCAAATACCGCGAATCAGGAATTACACGTAGTCATTCAGCGGCACTACAAATTCCCCATTCCCGTACTAATTGTCGCCGATATTTCTATTCGGTACGTGTCTGTTTCCTGTGGAATACCCTTCCCGAAGCAATTATCACCTCTCCCTGTATACAAACATTCACTCGAACCTTGGACACTTATTTGTTACATAATGATTTGACGATGCCTGTGTATTGACTCAGGGTAAGCATATTACTTGACTCCAGTGAGATCGTATAATTGTTTTTTTATACCTCTTATTGAACGGATATTTACTATGATATGGTAATTGTGAAGCTATGTGCTTTTTGTGACCATAAATTCTTGAATCTTGAATCATGTTGCCGCGTAGTTTGAAATGATTTCTTTGGCGCTCAGGGAGGATTCCTTGTTATGAGGTAGGCGATACCTGTCAGGAAATGTGAGCTTTTTGATTACTCAGTGTTTGCCGCATGGTGTCCGAGTGCTCCATTTCTCAAAAACTACAGGAAGTGAAGATGACCATGGGCAACCAGAGGGACGAAATTGCTCGAATTTTAACTTGGCTGCGAAGGTGGTGGACTGGGGGCTTGGGAAAAAGTGCAGGGCAGTGTGCGTTGCTGTTATGCGTCCTCAGGTACCTGAAAAAACGTTGGTACTCACCTGAGGTAACTTGTGTGTATTATATCGTGACGGCTTTTTTGGTGGCTTGTTAAAGGATGTGGGAGTCTCTTGGGCGCTCTGGATTGTCAAAGTGAGACGCACAAGCATCTCTTTCACACGTGTGATACGATAGACCAAAGGAGTTTCTGGGATAGGTGCCTGAACGTTCGCGTTATTCGATAAGCACTCTAGGACTTTATCAGCGGAGAGTGCCAGCTTTTCGAGCGCGGTGTTGGTATCTAGCATCGAGATAATAGCTTTGACGATGGTTTGAAGACACTTCACCCAAAAGTGTTTCAGAAGTGCATCAGCGATGACGTTGCGGTCGGCCAATGATCTCATATGCCTCAACAATTGCGAGGGATTTCGGTTCCTTAACTCTGTAACCTGCAGCAGTTGCAGCTGCAGTGCTACGTCAGAGGTGGATAGCCTCGTTTAGCTAGTCGTAAGGAACGTTGAGTGGTTTGGGGTCGAGCACGTCGACAGCCACTTAAATGCGATGCACGCTATCACATTACCAAATTTTATGTCTTGAGATTGAATTTGAAATTTTTCGAATTGAACTTCAACTTAGACACAGTAAAGTTGGAAGAACTAAAGGGCGGCAGAGTAAGATTAGAAAAAATCAATAGCATCTCCGTTCGTTTGACATAATTTAGATTAGTGAATGAAATGATTAACGAAAATGGTCAATGAGGTGTTGAAACTTTAAATTCTCCGTGGCTCACCAATTCTATAGTGAACGGAATAAATGTTTTAGACAGAAAGTATTTTTAGCGGGCTCACCAATCTGTAGTGTTAAATTATGGGTAAAGTGTATAATGTATTCTATGTATATACTGAGAGTGTAATCGAATGTAAGGGAAATACTTGTGTATCAAATCTGCAAGGAAATACAGATTTATGTAGTATACTGACTACTACAATAACGCTGGTTGTTATGCCTTCTCTGCAAGCGGTTTCTAATTGGTCCATATGTTGCAGCCAATTGGAGATGCGAGTTAATTGAGTTAGTTGTTGAGTGCCAAACTTCGAAGAATTCTCGTGCTCATCGATCGTTTACTTTGGCTGATATTTTCGTGCGGTCATCGTCGAACCGATGCCCGAGTTGGTCAATATGGAGTGAGGATTAGTGAATTCTCATCCAGTCTGTGTAAGAATGTAAAACGTCTGTAAGGAAATACAGACTTACCGATTCCTTTGGTTGCTTCGCGTTGCGTTACCTCAAACAATTATTAGTTTTCTGTATTATAATTTTCTCCTTCCTATCGCTCGTTCAATATAAATAAGAGCAAAGTGCTTTACTGAAAAGGAAGGGAGAATCGAGACTAGTAATACGAAAAATTGTGTTATGTTGTTTCCAACAAAACGGCAGACGCATAATGATGGAAAAAGTTTATGAATATTTTCTTGCTCTTGGAATTATAAAAGAAAATTATTTCCTGCGCATTTGAACTGACAATTTAAATCGATTCTTTAAAAAAATCGACCACGCCAGGATTCGAACCTGGAATCTTCTGATCCGTAGTCAGACGCGTTATCCATTGCGCCACGCGGCCGACGTCAAAGGGAAATTTTTGGGGTTATGTGAGCAACGCATCACTTTGGGAATTATTCTCATTGTTCAAATTGGACCAATTTGTGTCACCATGATCCAAATATATACGATGAATTATTTGTAAACCCGTCTTTAATCCTTCGCATACTTTGTAATGGACCTTAGTATCATCTTCTTATCCCTCTTGTTCTATGTTTTAACGGGTACGAACGACTATTGCCGAGCTGGAATGGTAAAAATGAGAACGGATACGGTAAATCGAGCAAGTTAGTTATTGACCCAGCAGCGGAAATAAATTCTGGGTCGCATGCTATTTAGCTGCCCAACTGCTTCAAGGGGTAATACCAGTAACTTTCTCCACTCTAATTCAAAAGCTAGAGTTATCGGAACCAGAGAAAAATTTCGGTTCATTCTAATCTATGTTCAATCGTGTTGCATCAATACATTATTCCTGTATTCTTTCTCTTCCATACACTGTCTCCGATTATTGTACAGGTTTATTCAATCAACTTATTCTGCTTTTAAGAAGTTCCTTCTACATTCTTAGAAGTTTGGGCACGACTAAGATTACAACCCTGATTCTTCTAACTGTCCAACTAACCCATAAAATGCAGCTGAAGTGAAAACCGTTTCAAACGTCAAGGTGAATATGCAATTCAGCAGAAACAAAATCGATACTCTACTCAACTGCCAACACCATACTGTCGATCATTTGATTTTGACTAACTTCAAATTTTACTGAGCGTAAATATATTCGGGATCGATCGATTTCGTTATCATGGTGATTTGCTCCAGCTGTTCAACGTTCTACATAGAGTGAATCACCCACTTGAGGACCTGTTTAATCGCCAAGAAGCACATGACAGCATATCTCATGGTTTCAAGTTTACAATTTCACACTCTGAATCGAATAGTCCAAGGTTCTTCTTGATGTTCAAGTTTGTTTTATGCTAAACTCTCTGCCCTCACACAGCATTTTTGCATCAAGCCTGAACGTGTTCAAGGCTGAACTTACAAGTATATGTTGAACAAATGCAGCCTGGCACCTCAATACATATGTTGACTTTCCACAATGACAAAACATCGTTATTCTTTTTATACATACTGGATATTTTTAATCTATGGTTATTGTAAAATTTGTGCTTTTTAGACCATTATAACCTTGAGTTACTTTGAATTCGCAACATCCATATTGCTTATCTAATTTTGAACCATCAGAAAAGAATCATTACTCAGATAATGGGAATACATTGGTCACTGAAGAATGTTGGCTAGAGCTGCAATCAGACCAAAACCACCGGTCATTCGTTCAGTCATTGTTATCTCTGAAACACTATTCCCCCAGTAGTGTGGGTGAATTAGAGAGGAGCAAACAAAGCAACTCCAATGTGCCAGTCTGGAGAACAGTTCATAAACGCTTAATTGCTATCGGTCAAACGGTGGACAGTAACCCAGGTCGTTAAGGCGTGGGACTACAATGTTGATGGTCGGGGGTTCGAGTCCCACCACCGAAGCGGAGGATATGAACCGCTGATGAGCTTCAATAAGAGAGAAACTTGAGTCCAGTGGTTCCATTATAGACCGTCGCGATCAACTTTGTGAATCGTTCGATGTGGTTGGCATGGATAAGAAGTCACAAATATAGAGATGAGTATTTTCGCGACAACCTCAAATGGTCTTTGGAAGCGGGAAGGGGAGCGAAATATATTCTCCGAATAACTTAGCGGCTATATTGTACCGATCACTAGCGATACAAAAATTAATGTTTGCAGGTGGACAATAGGGAAACTTTTCTAATAACGTCGTTGTGGTGATCTAATGAATGTTATTATTCTCTTCATCACCCTCAACCGATTTCCTTAGGTTTTGCCTCAGTCGAAATTGCGATGGCTACTTGAATGCATAAGCTGACCGAGGAACAAGTGTGGATAATAATCAATTATAAAGTTTGGATACATTTTATAATGCTTATGATGAATTTCACTCCGGGCGACGGTGATCATTTTGATTGGGGGATTGGACTTTCATCGCAGGAGAATAATAAACGGTCAAAAGAGTGGTGGCAACAAACCTATTTTACACATTTCATTTCATGTTAACCGACGCAGTGATTGCTATTGTCTTCTTTTGTAACTTAGAATGAAACAATAATTGATTTTGCTCTTTGCTTCCTGTTCTACTTTATCTTAAATACTGTTTATCGAGAAATTTTCTGTTTTTTATTTAAATAAATAATGATGTCTAAAGGCCCTATTGATTATGCGCGTTAATTGAATCTTTTTTTAATTAATCACTGGAAGAGTTGCTAGACAAATGTTTGGTGCATGTGAACTACTTAATAATAGCATACTCTGTGACAGATCAGACATCTCCCATTAATACAAAACAACATTATCCTTCCTTCTGAAACTTCTCTTTATCAAAGTTAGATATGTGGATAAATTGGTCTAGAGTTGAGCAGTTAATATTCAAGCTATTCAGATGGAATGTATGATTTCCTGTACACATTCCTGTGAAGCAAATTATTGTATGACGATCGAGAGAAGAAACTTCCCGCCTCAACTGTAGGTATTTTTATTCTGTCCCTACCTGATGAGTGCAAACAGCGCGAAACCGGTCGTGGGGTTTGTGTGACGGAAAAGCATGCAAATGAATATTTTGTTTCATGGATATGGGTTTAACCCATTAAACATGTGTTTGGACACATGTAATTGAACAGGTTGGTCGTACCAGCCTTATCCAACAGTGGCATGCAAGCGCTCCTTGTTTACCATTCCTCCACTGTTTTAATGCGCATGCGGATCCTGATCTTACTGTCTCTACCTGATGAGTGCAAACAGCACGAACCCGGTCGTGGGTGTTTTGTGACGAAAAAGCATGCAAATGAATATTCTGTAAATCAATATCATTTCGGCGCGAAATACAAGTTATTTCATTTTTAGTATTTAACCATCACGATTTTCTTCTCAATTTTATTTTACAAAATAAAAAAAATTAAAAAATAGGAAAAAATTAACTCATTATTAAAACTCATTGCTCATTGATAAACCGCCACACAACATTCCCCGTTGCTTGCACCAGTGTTACATATCGCCAGAAAGTGATTTCGGTAAAAATATCGCTTGATAATCGCCTTTTTTCAGCTCGATTGGATTAAAAATGCTTCAACTACGCCTTTTCTATCCTTACTATACAACGCGAAGCAGTTTGCCCACTCAGTTGATGCTGTTTGATGCCGTTGACATTTTGAAAACTCAAATGTGACACATCTTTTCTGCTTTTGATAATGTATTTTGACCATTTGGGAATATATTTGAGATCGGTCATCCTATGGGAAAGAAATTTGTATGCAAGCGGTTAGATCAGGTTGGGGTAACTTTTCCCGTCAGACCAATTGGTGATAGTCAGGACAGGGAACACGAGTAGAATGTTAACCACAACCTCAGTTTTGACCTTACTGTTAAACAGTTTAGAGTAAGACTAGGTGTGTTTCAAGTCATATGAATATGACCAGAATCAGTGGCCGATATGCCAACTGCAATGTGCGTTCATATCAATCTCTGACAATATTTTCAGACACAATATTTGCCCATTCGGCCCGATGTAGATCGCTATATTTACCGAAATTGCATCTATGACTATGAATCCCAGAGTAGCGCCCATTTTAGATAAACTTGTTATCTCTGTGGGTATTATCTAGAACCAATATATGAAGCCACCTTACTAAGGGTGAACATACAATAACAGATTTGAGAAACACTAATTTTAACGAATTATATGTAATTAAACAAAGTTAAGCTTGTATGCCACTGTTATATAGGGTTTATACAAAGAGACACGATGTTCAAATACTGAATCACAAAGTGATTCCTGGCCAAGCGCTCGAGGTGCATATAAAAGACCAATGTATTGTAGTGCGATGGGGATGAGAGCACCACAATACATTGATATATGTAATTAAGTTATAGTGTTGCTCACATCCACAATTTTCATCCATTTGCCATCATCAGGTGGTGATAGTAACATCTGGTTCAATGAGGCTTGAAACCGTAGAGAGGGAATTAACTAAGATAGCTTTAAAGCCACTTTTAAATTTTACTTAATTAATTTTGCACGTCAGCTAAAAAACTAATGCCATAAAACGGAGTGAAGCTTAGAAAAGACTTTTGTGCTCAAATTAGCCAATTACATCCCCGTAAGTGGCATGACGCCGGATAACTCTAGTGGATGTTTAATTGAATTGATAAAAATGCCATTTTTGCTATTTATCGAGACAATACCATCATTCGGCGCCTTGGCGGTACGAATACTAAAAACAAAACTTCCTTTATTCCTCCTAAAACAATGCACCCATGCTCTATTCTCACTACTCTATGATCTTTACAAAATGTCACCGAGTAGTAACAAGGTTGCTACTGACTGGAAAAGTGGATTAATCACTGCGATATACAAAGGAGGGAACTGCTCCAACGTTGTTGCCAGTGGTCTCTAAAGTTCTCAAACGATTTGTAGCTAGCGAACTTATCGAACATTTAGGACAAAATAAGCTTTTTTTTAAACGCACAGAACGGATTCAGGACAAGACACCCCTGCCTCACGAATCTTCTCATAACTCTTGATAACGACTCGAGCCGTGGATAGTCGATACCCTATCCATGCTTGTTACTTGGATATGTCTAAAGATGTTGACCATGTTAACTAATCTTGACGAATTGCCAATCTCTTCGTGCTCCCACTCGAACCATTCTAACACAATCATTCCGAAACCTGAATTATTACGGGTTATCGATTGACGTCATGGGTCTTTTCGGTGTGTCCTGCCCTTGTGTTGTGCCAGATGGAGGGTGTTTTTTTAGCATATCACAAGAACACTCATCACACCCTAATCAATAATCTGGTTCGGTAGGTGTTTGTGCAAGGCATGGCGATCAAAGATCACGCGTTAATCGTTCTTGGACGCATAGTTTTGGTCTAAGTAGTTTGAAAATAAGCATTTCTTAAAAGTAATTTTCAGCGAATAAGATCAATTTATCCACACAAATTTCTAGAAGGCGATTCATGAAAACGCTATAAACGTTAGCGTTTTATGGGGATATTTTAATTGCTAGTCAAATCTTCAAATGGGATGGATATCGCCTCAGCTGAGTGCCAAATGCTCTTATCAAGTCTTTGTTAATTGTTGCGGACAATCATGTAAACGACAGAGAACGCATCATCAGCTTTTACTTGGTGGCCCGTCTCAACCAGATGGACTAGAAGACGTAGAAAGATGAAAGAAAGCTTTATTCGTTAAAGCGAATTTTCAGCTAATCAAATTAATTTAAACTCACAAATGTTTAGTTGAAATAACGTTAAAGTTGAATGGGAAAAATGAGATTACCACGTTACATTCAAATCCAAAACAGCTTCGTTTTCGTCTACAGCGTCATCAAGCGTTGTCATCGAAGTAGACGAAATGTAGGTTGCATGAGTTTTAAAATCCTCATGTACAAGTTTTCTTTCGCATTTTTCTGACCGACACAGCAAATTCACCATGTTTCAAAATAAAAATTGCACAGCATTTAAACGTGTGTGGAGCATCAAACGTCCTTCGATTACCTAGAGACATGTTAAAACGTTTCAAAAACAAAAGGGTACCATGTTGACTGAAAAAAATAATTATGCGTAGAAAATTTAATTTTGAGCACGGTCGATTCAAAGGCCCCGCTCCAAAAAGATCGAACTATTCACCTACTTATGAACAATCTTTGTTTAGCCGACTTGGGTGATGTTCAGTCATCAGCTTTGCTAGATTCAATGCGTCCTAAGGTCAATGCATCCCGTTCCACTTGAGATTGGTCTTGATAAGATCCATTTTCATTTTCTTGCAGAGCTTGATATGAAATGCCAAAAAGAAACCTTCGATATGATTAAGTGCTTTGATTTCAAATATGAGAATTTTTACTCTCAAACTTGATACATATCTGTGAAGGCATTGGAAAATTATCTTTATACCTTACCGTAAGTCTAACTGTCTCAGAGCGTGTAGTCGCGAATTTTGTCGCCCCCACATTTTGAGTTATCTCTTTCTGTTATGAAGGAGATGATGAACTAGTAGAGAAGACATACGTTGCGTTCTCACAATCGATGCGTTTTTCGTAACTCAACAGTGATGAAAACAGAAAAAGCCGGAACGGAACGTTTGAGCAGAAGTCCAGTGTTTAATCTTCAATGTGTCTTGGCCGTGGACATGTTTTGTATTTATAGGACAACAAATCAATTGATGCAAAATATAAAATAAACAAGATAATAGGTGGGTTGTCAGCACGCAGCATGTGCGGGATGTATGTGTATAGGAAACAACGAGAGTTCGGTAAGTTGTTCGAACGTGACACGTTCAATGGAATGTAGGTCATGAATGTAGCGAGAAACGGTGCGAGTTTGCCAACATGGTTACTATGACATTCGGTTAAAGTGCAGGTCATGAATGTAGCGAAAACGATTGGAGATGGGATGGGGATGTGAGTACCACAATACATTGATGGAATTTCGTTGAAATGGCGAAACACGATACCTCACGATTGGTATGTAACGAGGCGAATTCAATGTCACTGTCATGGGTGAATATGCCTCACCCAACACTGGCATTTGTTGAATGTTCCGTACGTCCGTTGACTCTGTTGTGGCAGAATCTTTGTAATCGTCTGAAATTTAATCGTTTTTAAAATCGAACTTGATTCCGTGGTTAGCATTTATAAACAGAAAGTGTCGATGAGAATATCCAACTTGATACTCGTGGCCCTATGGGATTCCGTCGGTAGCACATAGCCAACGACCCATGAGTAACTTGACTGGCGAATGTTGATTTGGTAACTCTGCATGTGGTGTTATGCGATAGACCAAAAGGAAAACGTTGGATTATTTGCGATGGCGTTCCCTTCCAACGTACTTTTAAGAGGGCCCTTTGGAATATGTCAACAAAACTTTCAGCTTGTCCCATTGTTTGAGGGTGATACGGCGATGAGCGTACGCGTACGATCTTTATGGCACGACAGAGGAGTTCGAACGATGTGGAGCTTAACTGGGTACCGGCAAAAAATTCCTTTTTGGTGCGTTGATTGTCACCGTGATAGAGAGAATCAACAATTTATTGTCACGAAAAGCACATAGTTTCACAATTACATCAGCATAGTAAGTATCCGTTCATAAAAAAGGAATAACAATTAATCATGTAACATCACATATAGTCCAGTTGCATACTTACCGTGAATCAATACGCAGGTGTCGTCAAATCGTTATGCTAAAAATACGTGTCAAAATTTCGAATGAAAGTTTCGACGCTGGGAGTGCTGACAATAGTTTCAGGGAGGGCATTCCAAAGGAAAATGATACATACAGACTGAAAATATCAGCGACAGCTAATACGGGAATGAGTAATTAGTATTTTCGCTGAGTGGCTGCGTGTATCTCGTGACTCACTGTATTCGAATAAATGTATTCGATGAATTCACTAGAGTGGTATTTGACCACATCTAATCAGCGTCAACGCTGACTCGGGCAGTGAATTCTAAGTGAATTCGTTACAATGGTTGGGCTGTGGACGTAAACTGATAGTTGTCGTGGCAAAGACTTGGGTGTTTGTTGACAAACCATATAACTTTGGACTAACTTCTGAATATCCGAACCAATGCTGGGTCAAAACACGTAAAATCTCGCTATGCTATTCATTCGTTGTATTCTGGTGTGTGCAAAGTGTAACTGCCTGAGGAGTCGGGAACGAAGAGAAAAAAGCAATTATGACGCGATTGAAACACATGAGGCAGACACCGACAGTGAAAAGTAATGGACCCTTCCAATTGGTTCAAGGCCAACGTGTCAGCGTGTATTACGTAGAATTCCATAACACGGGATCCGATTGTGCTTTGCGTTTGATCGACATCACTCTGACAGGCGTTGATGTTATTGATGCCTTGATGTGTGCCATGCCATTCGCAATACCAATCTTAAACTCTGATTCGCTCATACGAATTGGGCGTTGTAGAAAATTCTAAAGATTATGAATAATTCTATTGCTAACAAATTTAGCCTCGCGTTGATAGCGAAACATAGCAAAAATGGTATATTAATTAAATTATATCAAATAATCCGTATTTGCTCTCTTTTCTAACACATAACACGACGGGTTCGAGGTCTTGCGCTCAGCATACAGGGAGGGCACGTCCCGGATACCAACAGAGAAATGGTAGATATAGCTTAAACATTGACACCACTGCCTGGTACGAACAAATTGCTTAATCACGTGAACACATTCGGATGGATGTACTGAAATGCATGAGCTTGTCCTTATTTCCATGCTTTTTCATCTCGTGTACACCACGACCGGTTTTCGTTCATCAGGAAGGGACAGGAGGATCAAGATCCGTGGCTATAATTATTTGAACTCTATGCATAAATCATATTTCTGTTTACGAATTTTGCCTCTGTATGTGAATCTGAAGTTCGCCAAGAGGCTATCGCATATAGATTAAATTTCATAACCTTGCTTTTTTTATCTGTATTAACCCACTAAGAATAAGAAATTCTGTAATTTGTCACACGTTTAGTATTTTTACATCAGTGCGTTACCCATTAAACTGCTCATTTGTCCGAAAATTCGATTGGCTGGGCTGTTTGTCCAACCAACACACCCCGTATAAGAGTTGATACGCGGTTTATCGGAATCGCCAAATTCATTCATTGCATGGTCGGTTTAGTTGTCGGAAATCAGAGTTATTTTCGCACGTGTTGTTGCTATTTTGGGTGCAATATTTTTCTGTTCGCATTGGTCATCGTCAGCTAAATAGCATAAAATCGATACACTTTTGATTGTTCAATCACAACCGTGATCAAACAAATGCAACATTCCACGTACCTGTTCGAGAAAGACACAGATGTTCCGAAAGAGCTACCCACTCCAAGCTCCATGGAGTCACGTTTTCCAGAAGATCGTCAACATTTGCTCTCGACGAACAGAAGATTGAGTAAATCAGAGGGAGAACACCCGGGTTTGTTCGTTGACAATAAGGAAATTAATTACTCCAAACAAAACGAAGTCGACCGATTCCCGTCTAGACTAGAAAATGAAAAACCACGTGGTCATGAAACAAGGCATCGTCGATTATACGTGAGAAATAAATCGACTTCACCATCAAAAGCACGTGACTATCGTTTAGAACACCAGAATTCGTCACCCATGGAAACGCGACGTCATGATCTGCATGGATCGAAGCACTATTCAACCGAGACCAGTTTCCTTTCTTATCTGGCAGCAAGCAAACCTTCGGCGGCTAGAGGTCTCCTCGGAGTAGCCAGTGCGGCACTTGCTGCCTCACGAGCAGGAACGTTTAATCCGATACCGGATGAACCAAGTTCCCAATGGACACGAAATATGACCGACTCCGGCAAGCGTTTGGAGCATTTTTGCTGTTGTACTCATCATCTCCCTTGTTGTAGTCATTGCTCGCACAGTAATTTGTGGAATCTACATGAGGGTTTTCGATCCAAACCAAAGAGAAGATTTTCCGATTCATTTGCTAGCCAGCCGCGTAGAAGAATGACATCAGTGTATCCGACTGTTGACACACATTATTTGAGATACATTGATAGCAGTAATGCAGATGAGGAAGAAGAGTTGGAGTTCAACTTCGACAGAACAAACAAGCACGAGCAAAGCATTTTTTCACGACCAATTTTGCACTCTAGTCTCGTGCGACTTGATGGAGTTGAATCGGATAATGACGTCTTTGATTCTCCGAAATGGCCGTCATTCAACAACGTTGGGGATGATTTGCAAGACGGCACGGAAAATGATCCCGCTTATAGATTATTTGAAGACCCTTTGAAAATACGAAGAAGGCTAAGCCCATTGTATGTGCAACCGATTGGAAACACATGTGGCCGTGGATCTGACAAGTTCGGAAGACAATACAGATCGTCTCCATATGGAAGATTGAAAAAGACTGGGCTAGATACTATTGGATGGGATTTCATGCAAATTAATGGAGCAAGACCAGGTATGATTATACTGTTCTTTAGATATTGAGTATACCTTATATTAACTAATTCAATTTCTTTCTCAGTTTTATCGTTAGGACTTTATTGATAATTAGTTAAATGAGTTTCAATTTGTTTTCACCCAGATATATTGCTAGAATGAAGAGCTGATCATCTATTAACCGCTTGTAGAGATTTCAAATAATATTAATACTTGAGTTTCGGACTGGATGACATCAATTTTCGATAAACGTTGTAACAACTTCAGGTTTAACGAAAAATGTAGAAATACATCGAATTTTAAAATAAACGTTACTACGAAGCGCTACTTTCTTCGAGTGTTCAATTTATAAGAATCCCTTTCCAGACATTGGAGCAAACGTGTTGCATTTAATGGAAGATTTTCAAGTATCATCGAGCCTAATAGAGCAGATGGTGTTCATTCACCGAACTCTCAAAGTGTTTTAAATGTTCGTTCTGCTTGCTGTGGTAAATTTCGATAAAATGATGTAATCTAGCGACCTAAATACAACCGAAATTTCCTGAGTGTTTTGTGTCAGAATTTCTACTTTTCACTGGCCTGAGTTTGTGAAATGGGAATGGGAATTTTTACATTTACAATTTATATATATGCTTTGCAGGTTTCCATGACATGTGTTCGCTGGTATTACGTTAAGGATTTAAACCGAATAGTGGTGGAATATTTTAATGCGGAATATTGACAACTAATAGAAATTGACCGCATGGTTATTGTAAAGTAATTGCTTTTTTAACCATAAAATCTTGAATCTTTAACCGCTACGTTATTGGGATATTTCAATTATGTCGATTTACGAACGGAAATCACAGAACATTTAGTAGATAACAAGCAAACATTACTGTATTTTTCCACATCAACGATTATATAATCTCGTTTTGAAACACTGTGAAACGAACTTCGTTATTAACATAAATCAAACGAAGCACATCAAAGAAGACGAAATTAGAAAACTAGGTACGTTAGTAAATTTTGTTTGACGCCACATTTGAAATCGAAAGTAACTCAATGAGAACAAAATTTGAACAGAGAATGCGCCACATGATATCCTATAGAGCCTATAGATAAATACAAGCTTCATGATTCGTGATGAGAACGAAAGTAATTGTTACAAATATAAAACCCGCCAAAAAGTCTCTTATGAAACTGAGTTACGAATTTTTTGGGAAAGGCGATGAAATAATGCCAAGTAACTAATAGAAATATATAGATATTGGCAAAAAATTATGTAACGAACAATTTTTTCAGAAGGGGCGTGCGTTTGCATCCAGTGCATAAATGGATGTCGCGTGTATTTTGCGCATGTTTGTAAAGAGTTGTTTATTCCATCAAATGGTTTTCCTTGAGAGTGTGGGCATCGAAATTAGACTAACGGAGTTCTAACAGAGAACTATTCGTTATAAAAGCTCTCACTTTTTTAGATGAAATTCGGCTTACATGTTGTTGAGACAATTTATGACATTATAAAGTTCCAGAGAAAAATATATGGACTGAGTAAATGTTCCAAATGCAGTCTATTTGTGAATGTGATAGTTCATATTAAGTCTATGACTGCAATCCTAGAGACTGGAACCAATTTTAAATAGGTACCTAAGTGGATCTGACATTACATACACAATTCTCTAGGTTAATATTAGGTCAATTCCAATGCGCCAACGGTATAGGGTGCTGAATCCAACTCTGCAAAGTCACTGCTCAAATGGTAAGTTACATAATGGGTAAACATTTGGTTTCTTACGAAAAATTCTCTCAAGTAGAGCAACGCTGTTTTTAGCTGCATGATGCCCTAGTAGTACCATATTTATTTCATTTATCCTCATTGACCACCCGGTAAACTCAAAAATTGTTTGTAGTTCAACTGCGTAAATTCCATGCGCGGTAATAGAAGGGTTTTCAAACTAGGATGTATTGCAGTCTAACTAAGACACATACAACGAGGTTTGTCTCCGATGCGACTACCAAGTGTGTTGAAGAAAGAAAAATGGATTTCCATTCTTTCACATTTCGCATTAGCTTAAATCGAAAAACAGCTTTTTCAAAACTGATCGCAGATGAGGATCATCTAAGTCTGCTTCAAAGAATGAGTGATTGTTTATATAGTTTATCGACATTAAAAAATACATCGTCAGCGAAGGTGACAAATTTCCCCGTACTAATTATCCTCACTTTCACTTTGCCAACAGACATATAAGTTGCGAAACAAGCAACTAGATGTCAGGTGAGGTTGACTTCCTGAAGATTCCGCGATCGAATAATTGGACATGTCTAAGCAACAAGCATACACGCAGCATCTATAATCTAATTATTATTTCTAATCGTTTAGTGTAAATTAGTCATGAATATGTTTTCAGCACCCGTTCTGTGTCAAAGAGGGAATTTCATGATAAAAATTTATAATACCTTCCAATACTTTTGAAATCATCAAATGACTGGTTAAGGTACCTCATATACTATGGCACACAATCGCTTGTTACAGAGTGACCTCAGTATTCCCGGATTTATTTCCTCACTCATTGAAAATTTGCTCGTGTTTAGTCTACTTAGATGCTTCTGCATAATCATGAAGTTCACGTCGACATAGGCTTTTACATCTATGCAGCCGAACATAATGAATAGCGCCAGGGCAGATTCCGGACAAAAGATCTACGTAATATTGCTAAGCCTTTGTCGGTGTTATTGACACCATATGTCAATCCGTATTTTATTCAGCGAGGTTTACGCGCATGGAAGCAGATCTCGTGGCTACAAGTTAACAATACAACACACTAGATCAAATTGTCGAATATTCTTCTTTGCTGTCCTAGTGTTTTATGCGAAACTATCTGCTCTCGCACATTATTTGAGCATCAAGCCTGAACATTTTCAAGGCTAAACTTGACAAGTATATGTTAGCCGATTCCAACCTCGCAACTCAGTGAATAAGCTAACTTTCCATCTATCGTTACTGTGAAGAATTTGCTTCCTTGAACATTGAAACTTTTAATTACCTTAAATTAACGTCCATAGAATGATGCTTGTAGAATGCTTTTAATAAAACTGTGCATAAGCAATTTTTAATGAAAACTAAGTCAGGTGCAAGCGTATAGATAAGGGTTCCAAAGTTTGTCATTGCCGGGGCTGGCGGTGGGGATAAGCTCCCACTGTATAAAAATGCTCCCATATGGCACGCGTCTCAAATAGCCTCTGACAACCAAGTCCAGCTTCTGACCTGCAAGAGTGGCTCCCCGAGCCCGGCGGAACTGCTTCTACCAACAGGAGAAGGGGCTGCCTTGCAAGTCGCGCGTGGCTGTGCAAAGGCTAGAGAAGCTGACTAGAACAAACGCTGAATAGTGCTAGGGACGCGGCTTTTGTAACCAAATTCCAAATAATCTTCACTAAAGCCGACTCATACTCCAGGAGGAGATAGTCGCACAAAAGTAAACCTAAATAAGTATAGATAAGCACATTGGTTACTACTAATCATTAACCAGTTATCAGTCTTCGTAAAATAAATTTCGGTTATGGGTTTACGCGAATCAAGAGCAAAATTAGCGAAAACAGACGATTTTGAAAGAGTGAAGATTTTACAACCAGGTTCGCAACCGAACAGTGTTGCAGCACTGATGTTAAAAGAACTGTACTGCTTACTTATAAAATGACAACCGTTCATGTACACACATACAGCAGAATGCAGAAAGTGATCATGCTGACAGCCTGGGGCAGGTCAGTCAGAGAAAGTCGTGGGATGGTAACTTTGGACATATGGAACAAGAGAAAATCTTAACCAGACTTGCAGTTTGTACGATGCATCTGAATGTTCCCAATGTTCCCATTCTTGTATTCAGTCGTGCTCAACACAAAACGATTATTTAGGGCCTAGTAATAATTATTTACATACCCAAAGGCAATTCAACCACGATAACAATTCATACAACTTATCTACTGGTAGATCAATACACATACCAATATTTAAAATCTTCAAGTAAGAGCATAGTGATAATTTAGAATTTTTCTCGTGGTTGGATAAGAAAAATGCTGAGGTACGTTTTAATATAGTTCAGAATTGCAAACAAACTGTTTGTTTTTCTGAACGCAATCGAAAATGCTTTATTTAGATGAAAACAATTTCGGTTTTGCAATGTAATCTGCCTTGCTCCGTACTCATATTTTAGAAGTAGATAGAGTCGGTTTCCAAGGGTTTGATGCAGATGATCTTATCGTTTTCCTAATTTAATTATGTACTTGTTTTATGTATGTCTTGCTATTGAATACTCATCCGGACTAGTATCGTTTTTAATGCAGTTTGTATATAATCAGGTTGCGACTTTGGACATGTTTGAATTGGTAAAAGGATGAAAATGCAGAAATGACCTCTAATTGATGGGAATGTGACCTCTAAAGCTGTTCTCAACATCATATTCAGGGTACTTCGTACCAAGCTGGTATGTGTGGTGCAGAGATTTACCAAGCCGCAGTATTTTAAATGTCATATGATTAAAGTGCCACTCAGTTGTCTGGTACCAACGAAATAAGTTGCACATATCCTGTTGTAATGTCGTACAGTCGTTAATAGTCCTAACACATACAAATATTTTAATATCATCAGCAAGCAGTATCAAATTATACCAAATAACCACGTCACCACGTCATTGACATACAACAACAACAGAAGAGTTCCATGCGGAACTCGACTTGTGACATCTATTCTTCTAGATAGGGTGTTGCCAACGCAAACAGGGTGTGTTTATCAGCGAGATAGTCCCTTAAACAATTCATTAACATTTCCGTTATTTCATAAGCTTCGAGCTTTTGATTAGAATGTCATGGTTGTATGTATCGAAAGCTTTTGAAATATCGGTGTAGCAAGCACATATACCCTCAACTTCGTCTAGTGCCTTGGTCCGATCCCCGAACGTTGTAAGAAGGTTAGATAAACAGCAACGATTTCTTCGAAAACCGTGCTGTGCTACGGTTATAATATTTGGATTTTTTTAAATATAAATAAAGAAATAGGATTAATCATTCCTGCTTTCCAATGCGGTGGTATTTTTTCTTTCAAGTGAGCCTAGATTGAAAAGGTCTGGTAAATGGGTGAAATCATATCTCTTGTTCGGCCTTGTGGCAATGAATTTTGAATTACTTACCGGTTCTAGGGCACCAGCGTCCTGTACAGGAAAGATAAATCTTCAGTGCTTTTAATGTTGCGTTAGGGCTTCTGAGACTTTCAGTGGATTTGTAAAGTACGTTGGTGAAGCGAAATGTTTCGAGTTGAAACGGAATTAGTCAACTTGGAAATGTTTACTCTTTAAATAAATTTGTTTTATCAGTCCAATAAAATTATTCGATTACCGCCAAACAGTTATCGGGGCATGAAATCGTTAATAATATATTACAAGATTAAACGAAAACACCTGAAATCTGACATTCACAAAATTTTAAATCTACATTTCAGTTGCATGATTTCCTTTGTTGTGATTTAATTGAGTGTAAACTATAATTGCAATTGTCAAAAAATGCAATTCCAAATTTTATCAATCAAAATTAATGGGATAGTCTGAAAATTTAACGTTTATGTGTCCCGGTGAATTTGTTATATATTGCCCAACCATTTGTCATTTCAGTGAATTGATTTTCGATAATCAATGAAACAATCTAACCCAAAGCTCTTCCTTTTAATATTACGAATTCAGTTTACAACCACTGACGACACTCCAAAATTTGACACGGGTAAGGTACTTTGGTGAAAAAATCATTTATCCTCAGTCGAAATCAACAAATCATCTCAATATCTTCAATATTTCTTGTTATCCAATGTG
The DNA here is from genome assembly GCA_013407085.1 of Atriophallophorus winterbourni. Lineage (NCBI taxonomy): Eukaryota > Metazoa > Platyhelminthes > Trematoda > Plagiorchiida > Microphallidae > Atriophallophorus > Atriophallophorus winterbourni. The sequence goes on along the minus strand of JACCGJ010000441.1, from coordinate 102,296 downwards.
ATTGAATCGATACTTGTGTGAGCAGACAGCTATAATGTTAGTGATATCTGGAAGATGGGGTGAGTTCAATGGTATATATAGTTTAACCAATAGTCTCCAATTTTTATCGAGACATAACCTTGCTTGATTGTCGAAGCTAGCTTTCTATTTTATTATTTAGTAGCTGGAAAACATCGGTTCGATTGAGGTAAAAGTGAGAAAAATCCAATATCCCATGCCTACTTTATATTAAAGAAACTAGTGGGTACATCGGGATGCATATTGTTCAATGGATGTAAATGTTCTCAATCTGATAACGTTTTCCGAATGATTATCACTTTAAACGCTCTCATGCAAATCTTCCACAACTCGCATCACTGTGGGTTTGCAATTGTTATCATTGACCTTTTCGCCGCTGTGAGCACACGTATGTAGGGAGTAAGATGGGGATCCAGTTTAAGCAATTTTACAGCAGCGCGATTCGCACATGGACCCTCTGATACAAAGTTGGCGTTCCAACAAATATCAGAATATTGTGCACTTGGTTCTCATCGAAGCCAACTAATCATTGTCCCGTAAAATGCGGGTTAATCAAAAGTTGTCCATTAGTGTGGTGAAATGGAATGAGAGTTGCTGAAAATAGCTGTAATGAGATAATCCGATTTGATTATATCAGATATGCAGAGATAAATTTGTTTAAGCCTAACTGAAGCACAGAACAAGGCTGTGTTAATTTCAATATGATTTATTGTTCAAACATGCTTAAAAAATCGCCATTTCTCTAATCGCATTATTAACGACATCACGCCAGCCACGAGAAACATTCCTGTCCATCGTTTTACAATCGCCATTTATTTGGCAAAGATGGACAGATTAGTCTATTATTATTATTCGCTACAATGTACAAAAATCCGGAAAAGGTTTTTTTTATCTGTCACAAATATTCCAGTGATAGTTGCTCTCCCCTGCTTGTCTACTACAGGCAAAGTGCCCGTGTGAATTTCCTCTCGTGAAATCATTGTTTGCGCTAGCTTTGCTGCATCAATCAAAAGAGCTTTGTGACAAAATATAAGGCACAAACAATGAGAGTCGGCACGCCCTATTGTGAAATGGTAATGAACGTGCATTGTCAGTTATTTCCTGCATAAAATTTCCAAGATGCGTGATTTTGAAGCATAGAAATAGATTTCTCAAACTGCTTCGGGGAAATTTCTTTTAAGCTGTAGATTCTCGTGCGGAAACTCACGAAAATAAATCTGGTAGTAGGATCGATGAAATTTTGTTTAACTTAAGCGCGTCACTCCAATATTCACGATTTAGGATTTTTGGTAAAAAAGTAAGACGAGAAGAAAAAGAAATGAATCGTTTAGTAAATTTTCAGCGATCACTGGAATGCTAGTAAACCGGATTTTACAAATTTGCAATCCAGGAGATGCCATGAAAGATGGGAAAAAATTCAGCGTATGTAAAAGTATTGAAACCTAATGGGGAAAAAATTACCGTTTGCTTTTGCTTTGTAATATTTTGGCGGTTTGATCAAGCACTAGGCTGGCAATCGTGGTCATAAATACACTGTCATGATATGTAGACCATTCTTCAGAAAGCTTGGCTAATTTGTGAATGTTCTGTATATATTTGTGTCATCGGTCGTAAAAAAGGTAACATCTCGTGATTTTCTGTATTTTGTCTGAACTGTGACCCAAAAATCTATTAATGAATGTTTGCACACTGCACGCTAAGCTCGGTATACAAGTAATCCTGGCTGCACCGCTGACCAACTCTAAAGCTGACGAATGTTCGTGTGGATTTGTCCCGTATGTGCTAAAGAGGTAGCTTGCAATATTCAAGTTTATAGGGATCTTTTCACCATACAGAGGTGATATTACCTCTCAAGTTAAGAATTTGCTCTAATTATATGACAACTACGCAAGTGACACTTTTGACTATTCTTTCTCACCCATCGGACTAGTTCTTTGTGAAGGTCATCCGAATGACAAAGACAACCAAGCAGAAAATCGATACACTTGAGGTCGATCGGTGTGATGGCGTTTGGGTGGCGTTGTTGCAAAATTGAAAAATATGCTCACCGCTCAATGTACTGTGGTGCTCACATCCCCATCCCTTACACACCACTACGGGTTTCTGGCTGTTTGTTGTCATCAGGTGGAGACAGTAAGATCAGGTTCAGTGAGCCTTGAAACAGTGAAAAAGCGGTAAACAAAGTTAAATTTGTATACCAATGTTAAATGGGGTTCTTAAAAAGAACCACGCTGTTCAAATACAGAATCACGAAGTGATTCCTGGCCAAGCGCTCGAGGCGCATATAAAAGACCAATGTTTTGTGGTGCTCACATCTCCATCCCTTACACTCCTTTACCGTTCAATTTAAACACGATTACTAAGACGAGCAATTGAGGTGCGGTTGGGTGATTAATTTACTTGAATATTTCACCGAGCCATTCCTAGCATTCGTAGCAAACTTCAGATAATACCCGAAAACCACACCGATGCGATGCAATGTTTGAGACCTGTGTCTACGAATTTTGGTGCTCAAACTACTCCATTCAACCGCAGCGTTGTATCAGAGTCATATAGTCAATGCAAGTTTTATTTTTATACATATGCGCGTTGGTTTAACGGTGAACTTTACTCAAATTTCAAATACGGGAGCTATCTTAACGAATTCGGAGAAGTCCTATTACTTCGAATCTCACTTTTCTCGTGGTTATAAGTCATGAACATTTTGAGTTAATCGAATACCGCACACATCTGGTGGATACATTTTGAGATCATTTTGGTAGTGACTTGAATCTTTGAGTTAATCTAATCGTTCATTTTCCGTTCTAATAACATGAGCGAATGCGCGCAAAATAATAGGCCCAGTGCCATGCATCAGTTTGCTTGACCTTGTGGATCTTTGCTAATAATTAAACCAGCAAATAAGTGCGTGAACCAAACTTTGCCATCACCATTTCTTTTTTATCTGTCATTCTGTTTCTTTTTACGGTTGGAATTTTTAACTATTTTTGACGTACGCAACCTGCAAAAAGCGAGCGATAAAATATTGAATTTTGTTGCGGAAGTTAAATCTGAAATACTGTTGAATCCTTTTATATTTGTCCGTCGGTTATGGATGACTGCACCAACTTTCAGTTCTTAGTGACTCTGAAAAAAATTTCTTTTGTTATGAATTATTTTGACGAGGAAATTTTGGTTTGATCACCGAAAGCGATCAGGTGGAGAAGTGATGTAAAGATAGTATGTGAAAGAAAGTAAACACGAACAACATGTGGCTACTATCTAGAATAAAACAATGCAATTGAGCTAGTTACTAAGATCGAATATGTTTATTTTCCCGGACCAAAGCGGGAGGGTGTAGTGCAATGTGATCTGATTTGTTAGTTGTCCGATACATCTCTATTTTCAGACTCCATTCCAGAGATATTCAATAAACTTTCTTTATGGATGATTTCATATTTAGCTGGTCATTTCACTGATATGTATTGATTTCTGTGATGATTGAGCGGTGTACATAGGTATCAACGAATGTGAGTAACAACATGCTATGTATAAAGCAAACAGTCAAGCAATCGAATTACTATTTTGCTGCAAAAATTCATCACCTTGAATTTACTTGAATTACCGCATAAACAAATTTTCATGGGTATCGTCCCTTAATATATGATGACTCAGTTGCTCAAAAGCCGTTATCCAGTTCAGTCGGAACGTTCTCCTTAGAGAAAATCTAGAAATCTTGGAATCATGGGCGGCTTTGAATGATATGCCATTTAGCACACATAAAATCAAGATGCTCAACCTTGGCAAGAATTTTCCGTGGAAAAATCGATTAGGAACTGAAAGCTAGTCATGGAGCTCTGTTGAAAAACATCTTGGAGTGTAGATTAGTGGAACTACGAAGAGTTCAGTTTACTGCCAGAATGCATATCGACAGGCCACCGGAGTTTTAAGTGTCTTTCAAATAATAATTGGAAGATTCTCGCTAGTAATGTTACCAAGGATAATGAAGGTCTACCTTGGACAAACGATATAATATGCGGTAGAGGTCTGTGCTCCTTCGCTACGGAAAGATGTTAGCATCTCCGTTAAAATTTTATCACAGAGTGACTATGACAGTGATGGTTCTTCGCAATGTTCCGCAAAGCTGAAAAATTTCGACGTCTGAGTCCATGTGACTTTGTCCAGAGGAGAATAAATCTTGATATTAATCGTACCCATAAGATTGTATCTAACTATCTAAGACACGATTCACGATCCGAGATTCAAGAATTTATGGTGACAAAAAGCACACAGCTTCACAATTAACATAGCAATCTAGATATTTGATCATGATAAAGAAATAACAAATAATAATGTAATGCGACGTATAGCTAACTTGAATACTCACCATGGGTAAATACACTGATGGCGTCAAATCGTTACGCAAAAAATACGTCTCTAAATTTGTAATGAAAGTTTCGACGCTGGGAGCGGTTACAAAAGTTTTGGGGAGGGCATTCTAAAGGAATCAGACGAGTCCAGAATTTAAGTAACGATGACAGTAAATACGAGAATAAGGAATTTGAATTGTCGTGAGAAAGTGACACGCGGACATACCTTATCCCACTACATCACAAATTCATGTTTTGATTGTCGGCGCCGTTTTTGATGTGAATGCTATATTTTTTCTGGAATTTCCTACCTCAACATGCAGAGGACTCTCCTTCCCTGGCGATGTTTGAAGCGAACTTGTAATTACATGTGTAAAACAAAATCATTCGTGAGCCATACATTTGGTAAAATTTACTCGTTATATACTATTATATTTCAACTTTTTATTTCTAATTGAATCCAGTGATGTTGTAAATTTTTTGCCTTACCAAGCATAAATCCTCGAACCAATTATTCAGGCGGTTTAAGGGACTTGTAAAAGAAATTGCAAGTATAAAATAGTACAGGGAATTCTATGTTCGGTTAAATAGTTTCTCAAACGCCGAATCACTTTTGATCACTATAAAGATAAAAATTCTCCCGGTTTGGAGACCCTGAACTAATAATGTGTCTATAATGTCAAGTGGGACCACAGTAGCACTGCGGTGGATCAAAACAACATAGGCGTATTCCAGCATGGTTATAAGCATCATAGAGACTATCTACATGCCGAAGTGGTGAACAGATCATAGCTAATAGACATGCCATCATCCGTTTATACGAGGCAGAAATCTACTCAATATAATAATCGATGCCACTATGAACATAATTTAATGTTTACCTTAAGCTCAACACTTATTTTGGCTTTTAAATTATTTAACCTAGCAAATTTAGTTATTAATTTTGTCCATGCGATCTAGTGTCAAATTACCTTGACCTTCACTTGCATCAAAATAAGTTCAACAGCTACTTCGTCGAGTACATGGACCAATCGAGCTTGACCATGTAAGTGTGAATGGACACAGAGCGCTCTTTTTACTTTGGGTGGCTGTGCCCATCTTACCCAGCAATGTCTTCCAATTTCCCGATATTTCTAACAATTCCCCTATTTCTTCTTTCGCACATATTGCTCTTGTGTGAGGAGTGCAAACTGCACTGAACCGGTTGGAGGATGTCTGGGTGCTATAAAAGTGTGCTTGTATTATTAAAAAACAATTTCACTATATCCATATGCGATGAAATAAGTTGGCTGTACCAGTCTTCTTTACAACAATGTCAACCATCAAGCTTAGAATGCCTCTGAAGGTATGCGTATGTGTGATGAAAATGTGAATATTTCGAATGCTACGTTATTATTTTAATTACGTTTTTCAGCTAACACATTTAACTCGACCGTTTGAAAAGATGTTGGATTGAAAAATTCATGCTTTTTATTATATAAAATAGAATAAGATAGACGTGTCCATTAATATGATACTTGACACCATACAACCTGGTCTCTGCTTATTAGGTTGTTTGATATTGATCACACTTCTCTACGGTGAAAACATTTCGAAAGTTCGCAAGTAAACCAGCTACTAGGCAGCAATGCAATCAGAATCCAATTGGCTCCGTTTTAACCCTTTCTCTACTGGAATTGGTTTACGTATTTTATAACATGTTTGTGTTATTATTCTTAATTATGGCATAAATAAACCACATGAATAATTTTTATGAATCAGATGCCAGACGCTGCCTGACAAGTGCACTCCGATGGTGACTAAAGGTACCGACGGTGGCTACTGAGGAATCGACTGTTTGTTTGAGGTGGTAACTAGAGTCACCGTCAGTAGACAAAGGGTTAAATATAATACACCTGATATAATATCATTATAAACATCTTTTCTGCTTATTTTATGTGCAATATTTACTGGAATCCTTAAAATACGCACACATTTTCACAGGTCTTAGCCAATTTCGTCACGTGCGAGAAATGAAAGCAGCCCGTGAAAGTGAAATTCAACAAGAAGCAATTCAAAAATCCCGAGGGAAAGCCTCAACTCATCAACCAGTGTTCTCGCTACTCGGACACACTAGTGCCAGCCCAACTTCATCCAGTCAACCAAATCCATTCCATCAGCTGATTAGTGGTGGTGTTCTGGGAGCCACAGTGCTGGCACTCGCGGGCAAAGAAAAGTCCACTGCCACAGGTGAAAAATCTAGCGAGGCTGAGAAAACAAGTAAAGACGACAAATCTAGTCCGCCGAAGGTAGCTGATAATAATTTGATGGAAAATAATCCCGACAGAGATGTTATTATCCATCATCCTTCTATCGTGATGAAGAATGAAGTGAAAGAATCCCGTTTTGACACATTACCCGCACGGAAGCAAAGATGGTCGATTAAGCCTGGATCAACCACTAGCTTATCTGGATTGACGCATGGGGTTGGCAATATTAAGAAGAAGCTTTTTCGATCCACCACCGAAGCTACACCCCCGCGCTCTTCGCATGACCTACTAACGATTCCCAATTCATCTATTTGTAGCCTCAAAGGAAATTATAGTGCACCGGGTTTGTCGCGACAGATAACTAATGACGAAACGGATAAGGTTCCTCACAAACGAGTCACGTCTTTTCCAACCGTTACGTTTTTAGATAGAAAAGATCCGAATAGAGAGCACAATGGACGCTACACCATTAACCGTAAGTCAAAATGTATAGCCCAGGATTCAACTGATGATGGAACAATTACGCTCTATCAATGGCACAACGAATTGTCACCGATTGGTTATCAACCCAATTCGAAACGCAATTTTACCAGGTCTCTATCGCATGAGACTGACGAATCTCTTAACGAAAATCTTATTCAATCACATGTAAAAACTCTTTCCCATGCTAAAAAACGTCGAGAGAATTTCAAGAAGGGGCGAAGCTCTGCATTCACCTGGATGGCTAATGAGAACTTCGAGCAAATATCTGAATACCCTAATGAAGAAGCAATCCCGCTAATCAAATCCCTAGAAAATTCCAGCGACTTCGTTCAAAGTAACCTACAAGAGGTATCTTTCGAAAAAATGGAAGCACGAGATCGCCCTCCGAATATTCCATTAAGCCAATTAAATGCGGAAACCAGAAACAGTCCACTGCTCTCCTTTGATCAAACAAATCGAAAGTCTTCAACACACGAGGATGAAAACGTGAATGATGCAAAGGTCACCGGAGCTCTAATCGCGGGAAAATACACACAGGAAGAAACTTCCAATGACCTGCTGCTAGTCCGTCGTCGGTAAGCAGTAAACAGTACTTTTGTGTGATATTATTGATATATTATATTGGTTGCCAGATAATTTTGTTACTGCTAGTGTGACGATTTCCTCCGTCATACACTCCTTAAATTTAAATAACACTAGGTTTGTGGTTCATAAAACACTGACCCTTTTCAAGATGGATACATTTTTTTGATTGTGATTATTAAAATGTTCTTCAGAAAAATTAGCCGTACACTAAAATGCTAGATGACGATAACTTCACCCTGTCTCGCAAATTAAAATCCCAGTAATTCATTATTATGTTATCGATTGATGTTGGGGCAAAACCAAGCTAAATTTGGTCCTGAAAAGTTGGAAATACCGAGTTGATTGAATAGTTCGGCTCAGCCAGGCGAATCGTGCTTCAATTTATATTCGCATTCAATTCGTTGAAATATTCATGGCTTTCGTAAAAAAAGCATTTTCATACCGACAGCTCTTGTTGTTCATTTGCTCGAAACAAATTGGTACTACCGATATCTAACCATGTATTTTCGCTTGATTTTAGTAGAATGGTGATTTTTCACAACCAGTTTTTGTTGAATATTTCATTGTCTAGAGTTTGCGTGACAAGTTGCAGTAATCCATGCAGTCTGGTTGAGCAATCTGTGCAGAAATACGCGAAAAACGTCTCGCTCCAGAGCTATTATTAGGGACAGTCTATGTTTCGCCGGATCTTTTGATGTAAACCAGATCATCAGGGAATCACGTGTTCGTGTATCGATCCATAGTAAAATGGTATTTGATACTCAACTGAGCGTATGAGAATAAGATGAGAATAAGCCACAAACGCAGAATTTAATATTCATTGATACTCAACACACAACAGTTTTAAGAGAATCGTGATACGGAACATAATTACATTAAAACTTAACATTAATTGTCTCGATAACCCGTTAACACATGTTACCATCCACCTCATATAGACGTTCGTTTTTACTAAACTAAATTAATTCAATTTGATGAAAAAGAAAGAATTCTTTATCGGTGCTTCACATCAAGCTTTGCAATACATGCGCAAGAAAATAGAAATAGATCTGATCAACATCAGGACATTCTACTCCGAAGAAGATCAGACAAAACACTGAGTAGACGTGTTTATCGTAACTCAACTTGTTCTGGGCAGTATATACATTTTATGAGCACCGTTCCAATGAAGATTAAACGAAATCTGGTGCATAACCTAACTAGAATTTGTTCTGGACAAACTTTGACCAAGGAACATGCACTGATATGCCGTTTTCTAAGCAAAAATGGCTATTCAGGATGCATCGTTGAATGCCCAATGCAGAAAAGAATACCCACACCAACAGTACCGTAGAAAACGTTATATATTCGACTTTAATTTAAAGACGGACGCCTCGAGTGACTCCTTGACACGCAAGCTCGAACAAGTAGTGAAAAGAACTTTCACCTCGTGAAAACGCTAGAATAACCATCACTAACAAACCAATAATCAGATAGTCGCTATAAGAACAGCTACCATGTCAGGCAAACTCAGTGTATTTATCAATTCACCTGTTCCCATGGATGTACGAGGCGGAAACTGGTCAAGCCAATGTCTGAACATCATCCTATTTGGTTAATTAGAGGCTGTTCTAACAAAGTTAATAGTTCGATTGTAGATCATCGGATTGACACGGAGCACTGAGTAAAACCTGAAAAGTCGGTCAGTCGTTTATACGATTTCTCACAATGTGTCACGAAGAGTAGGCTAGAACATCTTGCGGACAGCTGAGACGATTGGTATAAAAATCTTTAGACCAATATTATGCATCCAAAAACGAATAGCTCGTGATCATTCTTTACCTAGGCCAACATCCATATCGACCAGACAATTTTAAGTAGCAACACGAGAGATTGATTTTGTGTATTGGTTGACGTTGTTAGGTCTATTTCTATTTTCTTACGCATGTATTGTAAAGCTTGATGAGAAATACCGAAAAGAAATTCCTTCGCTTTCATCGAAAGTTTTTTTCTGAAAATATTGGAATATTCAGTCAAGTTAAATTAATCCAATTATTCATTTGTGATAAGCTTTCGACTTTGTGTCAATATAAGTCACTAAGTTTAAAATCATTAAAATGATTAATTTAAAATCATTAAAATGATTAGTTTCCAAGTTACTTTTCACTCATCAATAACACGGTAAAGCAAATATCCATGGTTTGGCCAAGCATTTATAATTTCATTACAATTTCTCTCCATTAGACGAGACGCAATGAATAACCAGTATCAACAACGTGCAATACGCAATGTGGGCTATCGTCTGGGACTTCGGAAAAGACTTTTTGAGAAAAGATGTCGCGTCTCAGATTTCGCTCTGGCGTTTGCACTTTTTGGAATCGTGGTGATGCTAGGAGAAGCGGAATTCACGTTTGCGGATGTGTATAGAAAAGTAAGCACCATTTTCGTAAATCGATATGCCACAAAACCTCGTTTAGTTTGCCGAGCGTTAAACATTTTTATTGATATTATAAGCACATCATCGAGAGATCAAGCCATTTATTATGCACACAGTGCATAAGGCCACATTTATTATGACCCTTCAAGAGTTTTGCGTTTTTCGCTAAGCAACCCTTTTGAAAAAATATACTCTCAGACACAACCGCTAATTGCGTGAAAAATACAGATAGCCTGCTTTCCACAAAATCCAATTAAAAAGGATTTAATGATTGATAACTGCTGTCATTTGAAACAGTTTTATCCCTTTAACCAGAATAATCAGATTACACTCTGTTAGATGGGCAGCTTTCGTACCGATCTTTTATTAGTGGATAATAATAATTTCGTATAAACATTGAACACAAATTTGGCCAGTGCAGTGAGCAGGATTAAAAAATAAAGCGAGGGTTCGAGCAATCGAGATCCACCAATATGCTCAATTGAGGCCTCGGTGTTATAGTTCTTTAAAAATACAGCTTTCAAGAAGAAGCTCCCGGTTCGATACCAGCACGGTTGCAAATTTGGAAATTACGGTCAACTCGCATTCTTTATCATACCCAAGTGCGGATATTAAATACTAAATCATAGCGCGCGCTAAGATGGAAACATTATATCATCAGCACCAGCGAGTTAAATTGCAGCAACAGCCATCTAGATTTCCAGAAGTTTCAAATCACCGCTCTTGTAAGCCTTCCACGATTTGTGGCAAAGCGGTTTTAAGTATGGTGATAGCTAAATTAGCAGCACCAAAGGGAACTTTCAACTCCAAGAATTTGTCAGAATTGATTGGAAAACTACTAATAACCAAGCGCACATCTATCAAATTTGTCCCAATTTCCTTAGTCGCCAGAAAAACAGATAACTATCAATGTTGTTAAGTTAAACTCAGTGTTCTTAGCGTGCAATCTCCAATCCCGTATCAATAGGTGAAAACCCATAGAGCATCAATAAGAATATTCAATGCTACCTCTTATAAACCCCGACTATTTCTTTTCTGTCTTAAATATGGCGAATAACGTCAAATCTCGAATTAGTGTATCCAGGTTTTCTATACATCAGAAAATGGAAGATGGGATCGACTTAAATGAGATTGTCTGTGGTGAATAGCTTGGAAGACCACTGTTTATGCAAGGTGATTCTCAATGCAAGTAATTTAATAGGTGATCTACAAGTGCTCAGCATGTTGTCAGATTTTCCTGAAAGCAATTCGTTCTTTGTAACAATGAAATTTAGGATAGATCATGCTCACGTACAAGCTCAACATGTACAAATTATTTATCAGTCACTATACACGCCACAGCTAGTAAGAATCAATGTCATCAGAATTTAGCTAGTAATTATGAAATCACAATAAGGTGAAAAACATACACAGGTAAAACATAATTGCAGTAATGTAAAGCGTATTCGTTAACAAATGCACCAAACTTTGTACCAAAATACGCATCCGAAGCCAAGAGCTTCTGAGTGGAAATTGGTAGGCTCGCTATTCAACATTGATGAAAGTTTGAGCCACGAATTTGGGAAATACTTTCGCTTTTTGTCTTGACAAGGAGTTTGCGCTAAGAAATTTTGAACGGATAAAGCTGTGTGCTATTCGGTAGCGAACAGGCAGTTATAATTACGCATAACTTAGTTTTGAAAAAATTGTCGAAAATCTATCATTTTAATGAAACAATATGTATCAACTTCTAGTTTGTCAAAGACAACGAATACGAAATATCTAAAAGGAGATTGAAAGCTAGAAATCAACTTATATTTGAAACGAACGCTTGGAAATGGTGTATTCTTGTTATAATTTGCGTTAAAGTATTGGACAGTTATTGCAATAGGCAACTGCTGAAATTCTACACAATTATAATTTATGCAAAACGAGAAACCCTATATTGATAATTAACTTATTCAAATGAACTGCAAACTATGCCTAAGGGCGAGATGTAGAAGAAAAAAGAACTAGATGAATATTACGTGCACATTAGTATGCAAATTGGAAGGGTAATCCGATTTGTGATCCAGGAGATATGCTGTACCAACCGAAGTCGCAACAGGTATGAAATTTTAGACGGGTGTCGAACGAATTCTAACGCAATAATGCTCGAATTGTGGACCGAATTCCCCAGATCCAGAAGCTTAATAAATTCAAACAGTTTTTCACTTATATACAATAGGCGAATACGATAATGAGAGATTTCGAATTAAGTTATGCAATCAAATGTATAGTTGCCATTTTTTCGAATCGTGCATATATACGGCTCCATAACGATGACGCTTCACCAACGAGATGATTCGCCAGGCTTTCGTCGTGTTTTGTGATGTATTTTGCATCTGGGTGTGTTACAGAATTGGAATTATGCATATTAAAAAATCTCGCGCGCTTTAATCATCATGTCAGAATAAATCTCGTCATCTACGGTCTATACGAGCAGATTAGTCGAGGAGTATTAGTTACCAAGTTTAAATGTGGTACGGCAAAATGGGTTCTAGTGTAATTGAAATGAGAGTTTCACAGCAAAACGAAAATTAGATTTAATGTTTGCTGTTGCGATGATTAGAATTTCTTCTGATAATTAAATTTCAATTTTCTGTTCTATATCAACGCCTTCAGGAGAATGATAAATACTTCGATAATCGTTCTTGACAAACCAGAATCGCTGAATGATTTCACCACACGGAAATCGAAAAACAAATGGAACAAAAGACGTAGAGTTAGAAATCGCTTATAATGTTCCACCGTGTCACACCTCAAATAACCTGCTTCAGGATTTATTTTAAAATATATATGTTTAAAAAAGCATTTAATCTCAAATAATTAATATTTGTTTATCAAATTTCTTTCGAATGCCAAGTTAAATATTCACCATGAGTGAACACTCAGATGAAGTGAAGTCGTTTTGCAACAAATATGTATACGAATTTCAAAAGAATATTTCTAAGCTTGGTTGGGTAACCTTGATTTAAGTGAAGTGGTGCTATACTATCCATACCTAACGTGTTTCAAAAGAAGGAAGTCATTCATGCTTTTGACTTTATGGAGTATGTGAAACCGATCTTTCTTTCAAACAGTTTTTCGCTTATGATGTGACACTATTATACGATTCGTGTTCGTGCGAAACTGTTAATATTATGTGCAGTCCCCGTGTTTACGGTCACGTTCCATTCCATGAACTTTTCACCTTTTCACCTTGTTTATTTTTGTCACACAGGATTCGGTTTATTCATATTTCGCCAAATCCCTAATTTCCATCTCCACGATTGTTCTGTTGGGTCTCATTTTGGCCTATCAAGTCTACGCAATCAAGGCGAGTTTAATTTAGACGTTTATTTTTTATTTATTTAAAAAAGCCTTTGCGAATTCTTGATTCATATCGTTGATCGCTTGTTAACTTGTAGAATAAGAGTTTCAAATAGATCGTCGCGTCTTCCATGTTTTATATTGTCACACAAAACTCATTCTTGTGCATGCAAAACGTGCGGCTACAGCTGATTTTCCAAAATTGAAATCGCAAAACTTTTGTACGAAAGGGACCTATTGCTCGTCTTACTCGTGATAATCTTTTTATATCAAACATGGATGGTTTATTTCAATATCATCATTTAGGTTGTAAATGATGACGTCATTGAACGTCATTGACGTGGAAAATAATGAGCACGCTACCGAATTTCGTAATATTATTCATTAAAAATTTGTTTTGAAACGATAAACTTTCAAACTATTACAACGCTTCACGTGTGAAGCTTACAAAATATACGTTCGTATGAGCATGAAAATGTGTCAGGTGCAAAATGTACGTAAAGGACGAATGTTCGTCTACTACTCAGATTAAGTATATAATGCGAGCTTCAACATATAAGTGGCCGTTGTTAACAAATTCAAAGCTTGACATTGAGAGTTTCCGGACAGTATTGATAGATATGACGCAATCTGATGTATTTCATTGTAAATATACTTACACTCCAGAATAGATCTGGTGACAGTTAATAAAAAGGAATATAGTGCATTAAAATGTAAACAATATGTTTCTTTGATGCTTTCTGCAAAGTACTAGCGCTTCATGGATGTCCTTTTTTATTTCGTGAATTATAATACTTCATTGTGGATCATGCATTTAACAATCCTCAGACATTGGAGCGCATATACAAGGCATTCGATTTGTACCTTATCAATAACACTTCATCTGGTCCCCAGATGACATATTTGATACACATCGTATTCACTTATACTATCGAACCTTAAAATGTCTATGCTTACGTATTGCAGCATTTGAAACTCAAAATCCTAATTTGTTCTCTGTATTTTTTTTTATGTAAGTCACATTTTTCATTAATAAATTATTCTGATTTATGATATGAGACTAACCGAAAATAATTGAAAATGCATATATACTCTTTAATGCATCGAAGATTGTTCAATTGAATCCAGTTTTCTGGGGATCTTACAAACTTGAAGTTGATGTCTGTTAAGTTGTCATTGATAACATCTCTTTCGAACGAAACTTGAAAATGGGAGTGAAGGGGTTCTGTGTACTTTGCTGTGTTCCCATTCTAACCCGTCTAAGAACACACGTGAGCTGATAATGGGCTTCGGATTTATTATATTATTGGATAACAATTGACGACATTGATGATTTAACAGAGATGATGTTTAAAATCACTCTTACGATGACTGATATCAATTTTAAATTAAATTTACTCAATTGCGTATTACAAATGGCGCAGTGCGAACTAGTTTTTACAAAAAAACAGCTCAGCAGGTGGATCGCTCACATCCCGAGGCTATTTTGCTCCTGTTACGCTCATCAACTAGACAACAACAGTTTCTCAGCCGGTAAAATAGTATTACAGCGCATTCGAGATTCGATTAAATGCAAAGGGGTTTTGCTCACGAGCTGGAAAACCTTTAGAGAAACCTAACCTAACAAATGAATAACTCGGTTATTTTGTCAACAGAGGAACAATAAACAATAATATTTTACATCTAGCTCGAAAAAAGAATAAATATAGTGATAATATTTTCTAATTGCGAATCAAGTTAAATCGCGCAAGGGTATTTTGGTACAATCCACAAACTCGCATAATGCAAAGCAGATTTTTCGGCCAGGCAGCAAAAATTATTTCCATGGTGATATAAATGATATCATTCTTGCTAAATGATGGTAACATTTAGATTGTGCGATCAAGAATCGGGTTTTGTACACGCTCAAAACCATAGAAAAAGTTTCTTGTGAAAATATTGTACAACTGCACCAATTTGAAATTTATTTAATACACTAAATACCATACACAGGCAAATAATATAATTTTCAGTATCGAAATAGTGAGCATAGAAATCAGGGATCATAAGCACGCGTGGCAATTTTTGACTTCAGGTCATTAACGGCAGTATGTTCACAATCGACCAAAAATACGATTTTTACTGAAGCTGATGCGTTTGCGTATTATGAACTTATCAATGAAAAGAACCATCAAGTAACGGTCGAGTATCCTTGTTGTTTAAAAACATGTTTTTAAACATGTAGATCGAAACACACAAGCAATAAAAACTCCATTATGTAATTGATCTATTTGGATGAAGCAGTATCACATGTCCACAATCATGTAGAGTGGACTAAACTGATGGCTTTCAAAAAAAGTATCAGTGTATACAGGATTATTTTCATAAACAACTCACGTTCGAGTTCGTGCTGTTTGCAGCCATCAGTTACAAACAGTACGACAAGTGTCCGTAGGCCATGAAATGCTGGAGACAACGTAGATAATTCCTAACATTTTAAACTACTTCAGGATTAGTACAAAAACAGTTTTAATTCAATTAACCCTCGTTTGGTTGCGGCGAAATGCATGGGCTTGAGAATATATCCGTTCTTGCAAGCGTTTAGTCGCGTCATGCCATTGTGTGTGAACAGTAGTTTGTTGCAACTTATAGATCGATAATTGATAGTGAAATACTTTTTATACCACTTCTCCATTGTGGATAGTTAGGCTGATCCCAATCCTACATACCTTACATTATATGTTTAAACTGTAAAATATCCGTCATACTCGGTGTAAGTATTATGTGATAGCTGGAAAATTGATATGGATGTTTACCAGAAACATTTCTTGTGTGTTGTTCAATATGTTAAGATTAGAATTATTGGTAGATTTTATTAATAAATGTCTGGTTGGTGGTACAATATAAATTGCGAGGTTTTTTAACAGTTATTAGATTAATCACTCACAAAAGTTTGTTCAAAAAGTCAACGCACAAAAGTTAGTTTTTGAAATGGGATGCACATTTGTTAGCCTTATGGTATCTTCTCTAGTGTAGCACGAGTTCATGTTCAAAACAAAGTTCCTCAGCTTTCGATGTATTGGCAACGACATGCATGTAAGTATCGATAAAATAATTTCGTAAGACAAACGGGAAACGCTATAAATTGTGTCTGAATAAGCCTAGTACAATGCTTGCATATTTGTAGAGGTTCTCGCTTTATAGAGAGTTTGTTCCAGAACTTCTGATGACCAGACACCACACTCTTTCTCTTATATAGCCCAGTTCAGTGTTTGACATCAAGTTTCGGTGGATGAAGCGAAGAGTTAGTTTTACGAATCCAATTTAATTGTGGTTTCAAAGTCAAACTTTGTGTATCACATTACCATTTTCTCAATAGAAGCTCATTACAAAGAGGATACACAGTTCGATTCAACTAGCCAAGCGTGATCTTTTCATGATAAAAACAGTGTATATGCGATCATAGAAAGGGCTGTTAGGATATAATCACGATCTACGTCCATTGTATTGTGAAATATTGTACTGCAAAATCTAACTTGGTTTTTATACAATGTATCATTTTTATAAATTTTGTTAAATTACCAATGTAATGTGCTGCTAACAACCACAGTACTTACTTACCACTATGTGATTCTGTGTTTGAACATCACGGTTCTTTGTACACACGCTATAAAACACGAAATTCAAAATATTACCTTGTTGAAACACAAGACTTAATAATACAGTAAGAATCGATTAAGATTCTCGGAATAAAAATCAAGCTATTCCATTCTTCTTTATTTACTTTCTGCTTACGATCAATTTGGGGCAGACATAAATGCAGAAATTTTCCGTTAAGTGATTTTGTTCAAGATAAACCGGCAAAATTGATTTCATTTGCAACATTTAGGAGACCAATTTACCTGCTTCATTCAAATGAAATCATCTACACAACAAAGTCAACTTCAATTCGATTTATCTCCGCCTGGGCTTGGCGTCTAATTTTATGTGTCCCTTTTTTCGGTATTCACGGGAGCAAAATCTGGGATTCCGTGTGAAATTGTTGCCGTACATTTAAAATTGTAATTTTAAGTGGCGTTTTAATTTTTAGAAATTTCCAGTGAATAATTCTAATAAACAGTACATTTCGCTTTAGATTGAAATAAATAAATAAAACGAACACATTTACACGAAATAATAATTATAAATATTTACCCGAATAGACCGATTTAACTTCGTGCACATGAATATAGCCTTCTTCTAATAACATTTACTCACGAAGCACTCAACACAAGAGAATACTAATGGGTCGTACAGAGTGTTAAGAACATGCTAAGGAATAAACACACCAATATATTGCATGCACAAATCTGGTTACTACAATACTCTCTTCAGCATGTATGGGCCTATTAGCATTCCGTTGTGATTTGCCAGGAGATTACGGGCCAAAACTTTCGAGCCCTCGCTACGTTGGGCTCATTTGGCCGATCTTGATAAATCGCATATCGCTCAATAGCACATCAGCGTTATCCATCTGCTTGTCACTCGAAAAGTACTGATGCAATTCTTTCGAAACTCATATTCTAGTGGTTTTGCGATTTATTAAATCGAAAGTTTTGTTGCTTTCTGGAATTGCGTTGTGCCATAGAATGGTGTAATGCTTATCACCAGATAGTTTATCATCTGCGTTTTTAACTAGTGCTTATTATACCTCGACGCGGTTAGTAATGTAATTCATCACCTACGACCACATTAAGAACATTCAAGCATAGGGAAGATTTTGTCAAATCAAAATGCACCATGGATTCAAGATTCAAGATTCAAGAAGATTCAAGAATTTATGTTATGAAAAAGCTCGTAGCTGTACAACGCCACAGGATATTCGTATAAGTACAATAAATATATATATATATACAATATAAATTGAGTCATTAGGAAGATCGACAATTTTGCAGTTACAAAAATGTCATGTATTGTCGCTGTATGATGAAAAAGCATTATTCGTTCGGAAAATCATTTTAGATTAAATAGCTGCGTTGCGATATTACGGGCTACATCATGTTAGATGTTCGTTTTCAACATATGATTGATCATATTGCCCATGAAACGAGACAATTTGAACATTCTACACACATTTTACAGAGGTTTGCACGTTTAAATAGCGGAATTACCAAATATATTTCATTCCTGTTTACCTGAAATAGTATGCGATGTAAAAATGAGTGAAACGCCTTTCGGTTTCAAATGCTGATCTCAAGGCGATGGGTAATATGTAATTACAGTAAAATAGAGAAAATAAGTTTCATGATTTGAGAAGTATAATGATGATGCATATCCGGTAATTGAAATTTATTTGTATTTTAAGATCTGTAATGAATTGCTATATATGAAGAGAAAGCATCAACAAGACGCGAAATAATTTCAACCTATTACGGTTGAGTCAAATCCTCGTTTTGACAAAGTTATCTCGGTGGTTCTAAGTCAGTAATATAACGTTAGCATATAGGATACAATGGTTGTTTCTAAGAGATAAGTGAAAGTCATGGATACTGGCAACACAATGTAGAAAAAAACTTTCTCATAACCTCTTGCATTAGAATCTTAATGTAAAGCATCACATTTAAGCTTGGAAACTGCGGAAGGCTTTCAGGTGCAGCAACAGTGAGATCACACATACACGGTCCAAACAGCGCAAATGAACTCGGCACTGTGTAATTTGTAGAAGAGATTGATCTTAGCGAAAAGGCTGTAAATTCGTGGTGCGTATAAGATCATGATGCGATCGCGAGAGACGTCGTTTCGTGATCGACATCGACCGAAGGAGGACATCATCAAACGTTCTTCAAAGCTAATGGTATGAACAAGAATTTTTTAACGAAAACATTTGTTTCGACAATGTACTCATTGTAAAATAAGAAATCATCAAATCTTGATGTCACGGTTGAAAAATAGCCGCGAGAATTTTGTCATTCGATAAAAAAATCGTTCTAACAATTGCACATATGTGATGTTGAGGTTGTCATATAGGTGTACAGAATGGGACATGCTGATGTTTTAGAAGAATTTAAATTTAATAATTAGAACGTTGAACCTACCACACACGCGGTAAATATTATTACAAGCATTATGAAGTAAAATTATGAATTTTTACTGTCATTGTTTCGAGACTCTTTCAAGCGTTGTATCAAAACCTATTAGTGTTGTTTATTGTTAAATATATTACAAACGCATTCATTAGGCACAGTAAAATAGATTTAATTGTTACTTTAGTGCGAAATATTCAACGTTCAAATGCTTCCTTAGTTCAGTTATTAATACTTACAATATTGGAAGATAATCAATGTCAAGCTTCGGGTATAATAAAAAGGGAAACAAAACTTTCTATACCTATTCTTTCTTTTTCAGAAAGCATGTTAATTTATACAAATTCCTAATGAAAGTGAGAACATGTATGCAATGCATTATCTTACCCCAAAATACAATTTTGGAAGCATTTATTTGAACTAATAATATCTTTTTGCATCACATAAATAATTTAGGTTGTGAGGATATATGTACATACCCACTACTCTTAAAGTACTTTCAAACATATATGATAACATTGATTGATATTTACTCACATTCGTCTCAGTCTCCCTAATACACAAACATTATGAAACACTATCATAATAAATCATTCTGAGAGCGTACTCGATAAATTATTATCAGGACGATAATTTGCGCCCATTATGTACTTTTCATTGGATGTTATTTTTCATTATTTATAAGTTTACCGCGAGATAACCCTGTACTTCCCAAATCAAAAAATTATGACGTGGTGGTTTTTCTGGTCAAGCTCAGGTAGCGGTGAATATTTCAGATGGTTGGAGCTATTATGTTACTAATATGGTAGTCTAATTTTTGAGTATTGCAATGAGGATTGCATTATTTACTCAAAAGTATTAACGCTACCAAAACTGTTGTGTTCGCGAAAACCATTTTTGTGAGACTGGGTTTTAAATACGCCATCAACGTAGAGACGATGATAAAGTATACTGTTACAAAATGGGATATTTTCATCGGAATATTGCTCAGAGTGTTTCGAATAACTTGGTTAGATCTAGCGTGTTGCTAGACAATATGAAGTATTAGATTCGCCCATTTGTCAGTTTGTCTAAACCTTCACGCCAGCAAGAATACCATGGATATAAATATTATCAAAACGGTGAAATATGCTCTTCCGGTATGAAGTTCACTGACACAATAAACCATGCCCTAACACACGAATGTAGAGTAAACCTCATATTTTTCTCACTTTCATAACACTCACTTTTGACAAAATATTTGGAATCCATCAAAACATAGGCTATATACTCTGAGGGATATGCTATTTTCAGTTCCCAATAACAATTAGTTGCCATAAATTACAAAATGCACTATATCTCAGTTATCGTCTGAATTTGACCACTTCTTTTGAACTTAATCTCAAACAGTTTACTAGCAGGTATTCAATCAAGTTCGTCATCTCCAAGCAATTAAAAACATTCTTTTCACGATTATCGATTTCCGATTGGTTGCGAATATATTCAAATAAATTACATAGTACTGTTTTAGTTCCCTCGCAAAAACCTCGCAACCGTATTAATGCTCGAGCTGCATAAGAATCAGCAAGCTTCCGCTCATTTGATGAACGTCAGCATACTCTCTGTTGCAAAAAGTTTTGGAAATCTCTTTAATAAATAAATGATAACCAAGCAACGCACCTTTTAATGAAGTTACGTAGAATATTAATTTGGGAAACTGATGTCAGTTTATCACTCCATTCAATGCGCTAACCAGACTAGCGACGTATTATAGCGGATATCTGATCATCAGCTCATCCAAACAAACTGTCCAATATTGACAAAACTCAATTATTCGACTCTTCTAGCTGGTAATCGATAATTATTAGCATCAACACAATTAAGTCTGATAAATCAATATCTAACCGAGGATCTCATGCGATCCCTCAAGCTTAATTTTGACGATTTTGCAAAACAGTAATCCGCTTATTACAAGCTCGTCATTGGGGCAATGCATGGCCGCTTGAAATTACAAAGAAAAAGCTATTTCATAGAAGCTATTTTCCACCAGTTTAAAAAGTTGTAACAATGGAGCAATATTGTAATCGCTAATATAAATTAAAGAGATTTTGTGGATGAACGAACAAAATGAATCGCTCAAATAAAATGCAAAATAAAAATGCATCAAAAATTTTACTTATTTAATGGGTAGAATTCCAAACAATGTATACACTTATGTCTGTTATGATCAACCAAGGTTAGATGCAACTCTTCAGTTTTATCTAAACACAAATTATTTTTATCAATTATGTGATAAATGCCTATTGAGAATGCATAAAATCAAACAAAGATGTTTTCCACTATGTCAAGTCAGTTTATATACTAAGGTGCGCGATTGGATTTGGTCAGCGCATACTTGACAACAACTACAGCCTTGAATATGTTCGGGCTTGATGCACAAATGTTATATGGGGGCAGAGAGTTCCACAAAAAGTCTCGGACAACAAAGAACCTTCGACAATTTGATCTGTAGTGTGGAATGGTTAACTTGTAAGCATGAGATCTACTACCACGTGCTTCTTTCCGATGAAACAGGTGTTCAATCGGGTGATCCACTGTATGCAGTATGTTGAACAGCAGGAGCAAATAACCCCTGACATGGCGGTACGAAAAGTACAATAGGTTTAGATTTGCAATCATATCCATATATTGCCAGTTGTAAAGTTTGGTCACCAGTTTTGTAGCGCGGTGGTATACACGTTGCAGCAAAACCATGTCCTTCTATATCATGTGGACCATGTTTGAACAGCTTAGTCAATGATTGGCCGGACATAGTTGATAGTTATCTATGGGAGTACCTATTTTTTGAAACTATCGAAGATCATTCTAATTAAAATCATTGTTCGTTTTATGTAACTATTATACTCAAGAATGGCTTGCAATTAGTTAATTTTAAAATCAAAACCTTCGGGATATAATGATAAATGTTACATAATTTTCAAGATTTTGCAAAACTCAATCCACAATACATAATTTTTGACTCGAATACTAGTTTTACCCTCCGAATTGAGAATAGAAAGTCGCAAAAGCTTCATCAATAAGCACACCAGCGCTCACGAAAGAAACCGAATTTACGTCATCTTTGTGATTATCTATGCTTGACTGTAATTCATTTTTTAAATAACACTTCCAATGTATACATGTCAGTGAGCAAATATTCAACTATGGAACCGATATTCACCCACCAATCCAATATTTACTGATATTTAGTAGGTTGTAACCAAACGACGAGGATATATATTTATGTGCGCAATCAAGACAAGAAATCATTCACATTTGTGTACATATTAGTTTCCTGTTCCGACTACTGAAAAATAAAGAAATAGAGCATGCCATTTTTTCCCGTAATTGCAAACTATTTCTCACCCTTCTGAATATGTCTCTTTCGGGTAACGGGAAAATGCACGTGTGCTATTGTTTCGTTGTGTCTGTTTCCTAGAATCACATTCACTCAGAACAGCAAATGATACAATGGTTGATCTATAAAAAATATGTACTAGCAAATTTGAGAAAAACGTCCTGATTTAACGTGAATTATCCTCGTTTTAATTTTCAGATTTTCTCATCCGATGATTCCATCGAAGATTGGCGTATGGCGGTCGATTACAATCGAATTTTACAAATCATACTCGAACTTTTCGTGTGTGCCATACACCCGTTTCCAGGATCCCATTTTATTCAAATCACAATTTCACCATCTTTCATCGGACCTGTTGTTGACTTTTCTCCCCTCGGATGTCCCATTGCAGTTGGAAGAGATTTCCATAAAATGCGAAACATCAACCGATTGAACTCAACCAGCGTGTTCTGGTTGAATCAGACAAACTTGGATCGCGTTCGCTTCAGCGATGATCCTTGTGATCACACTTATCAGAAAGCGCGGGTATCTGTTGACCTGATACTATCGGTGCCAATGTTTTTGCGTTTGTATTTGTTGTTGAGAGTAATGCTGTTACACTCGAAAATGTTCACCGATGCCGGGTCGCGAAGTATCGGTGCTATGAACAAAGTGAACTTTGATATGCGTTTCATTTTTAAAACGCTCATGACTATGTGTCCTGGGAAGCTATTGTTGGGGTTCGTTGTGTGCGTTTGGATCATATATTCATGGTCGTTAAGGGCATGCGAAAGGTGAGTTTGAATGAACTTGATTCTTTATGCAACCTATTTTGTTTAATGATTTTTATTCGTAATCAAGCCGCTCGATTCCAAGTTAACGGTGCATATCTCCGATTTTCTTAGCACAAATAGGCAAAGTACTATGATTTTCCCAAATGAACATTGTTGGTGAAGCTATTTTATTAACTATAATTGCTAACCAAACCAAAACTAAGTATTTACGATGTCGGCGTTCACCATAGTTAGTGAAATATGCAACCGGGTTGGTTTTTGACATCGATCTGTCAAACTAAAAGTCGGAATTCATATCTGTTGTGTTACCTTTGCCCAATGTTTGTCAAACAAGTCAAGCGAACAAGTTGTGTTTGTAAACCACTGTTGTCTAATGTTAACACGACCTAGTTGCTCAATCACATGCACTCATACACACGTAGACACGGTAACATTATGTTCGTGTATGGTTACATATTAATTAACAGGATGGCCGTGTTAACCTTACCTAAAAGTGGCTTACAAGCACAACTTGTTTGTCGTTTGAAGGTTACGTGGTTTCAGGTTTGTCTTTTCATGATCGTGTTGTTCGTAACTGATGAGTGCAAACAGCAAGAAACGGTCGTGAGGTGTGTGTCATGCAAATGCAAGCAAATGAGAATTTTTGTTTAAAACAAGTGAACATTTGAATTAATAGCTTCATAAACAAGAAGGGTGTTGGGAACGAACTTTAAACTCTGCTCTCTGTTGCATAAAAGAATTTTAACTCTCAAAATGGTTTACCGGAAATAATTTCAACACATTTGAAACATAAAATCATCCATTTTGTATTTTTTGAATAAATCAAAGTGCTCGATATTAACGCGAGAGTAAAACTGGTATTTCCACTTGCCCATACAAATTTATGAAAAACCCCAATTCATAATAATCTCAAACATTTCTAATTGTCTAAAAATATGTTTAATTGATGTGGCCATCCGTTTAGAGAAAGCTGGTTTTTTTGTGTTAATAAATCATAAATTTTCGTTCTGTTTTCTTGATCAATTGAGTTTATGTCAAATTTGATAACTGTCGACTAGATAGTCACCAAAACTAATCGATTGTGGTCAAGTTCTCAACGACGATCTGGCTGATACTTCCGTTCGAATGAACGATCGAAAGAATTCTCAGTTGACAGTTAAGTTATTCGAAAAAACGAGAAATTCTCCCCACGACGTTTGCGCACATACATGTAACAATTTAAAAATGTTTAAAATATCCTGTTTACGGATTAAACTGAAATTCGATTTTTCACAAAAAAACTAAACAGGTTTCGAAGTAGTGAATATATGTCGCTGAATAGAATGTTGATCTGGAAAATGCAACCAGTCCACATTCTCTGGTTTCTAGCCAATTAACAATAGCAAGTGACTACAGCAAAAACGAGACAAAAGAAATGTAGTATTCATTCCATTCATTGAGTCCACTGTTGAATATAGTTCATACGATGCGGCACACGGAGTTCCAATTTCGGATGTCGATTAATCATTCCGTTCGATACAATTCTAAATGATCAAATTAGTGTGCTACTCTGCGGTTACTGGGTATTTTTGTCATTAATTTAACAATGTTCCACTTCTTAATGTCTCTAAATGATGACGAAAAACAATGAACCCTAAGTGGAGTAAAAGTGAGGAGAGACCAGTGCAACTCTTTGGTCGCTAAGCGCTTGAACGAGAAATTCACATGAAATTTTTACTTGAAGAATATTTACAAGCTATCTGGATTATAAGTTACAGCACACATGATTTCATGAGGTTAAAAACTCAGGTAGATATTCACCATGTTTTGACAATTTTATGAAATTCCCTTTCAAATTCTCGACAATTTGTAGTATTATATTTTATTAGTCTTCGAAATGCATTAGAAGACACATCGACAGTTTACTTTGTTGTTTATCATTGCGTGTATTGAAGCAAAGTAAGTCACGATAATCACATGACAAGCCTCATTTTAATGTATTTTAATAACTTGTTATTTGAGGCTTTCTATTAAATATTGATTCTTAAAATATTATGCTGAATGATATTACCACCATATGTTATAAGGGGAATCGTTTATTCTTTTCGTTGGAATCACCTGGATCCAAAGTTGTATGTACCATTTACTAGATCCTAGTTCGCATTCATATCCACCACTCAGCTCCACGACTAGTCTTCTGTAGTTTGCACTTATCATTTAGAAACAATACGACATGACCGACATGCCTGGAAACCGTAGAGTAATGGTAAACATATCTAGCTTGGGAGTCACTGTTGATGCATTAGAATTTCAAACGCATTTCCTGTGATATTTTAGAGTTATTTGCCTTTTTATCTTAAACATTTGATAATAAATTGTGAATACCGGTATCAATAAATTGTTTATTATGCTTAGTATAACAATCAAAGTTGTCTCAACTTGGTTCAGAATTAATCACATCTTGTACTAAAAGCTTGCTGTCAGAAAATAATAAACTCTCTGCTTTGTCAGCACATTCAGATTGCTATCACAGACCAACGTATGAAAAGTTATTTGCATACAATTCCAAACAACTGAATCAATCAATTCAACACGATTTGCGTACCAACAAATGCGAAATGGGACAAGAAACTTTTTTGTGCATTTATACGCTATTGCAGTAGTTCGTAACTGCTGTAATTCAATAAGACAACTATGCGTTATCAAAAAACAGTTGATTCTAAAAGGTTTCACTGTGCTGTCATACCCACTTTTGTTTAGAGTGATCATAAAGCAAGAATAACTCAATTGGGGATCCGCAAGCAGTTAATCGATGAACGAGATGAAACTCAAAAGCAAAATCAAGAGTAAAGTGCTGAATGTGCTTGTGGTTACACTGTAGATCAGACGTTCCACTTCCAATCGAAAGGTCCATATTCGAATTCTGCAGTGGTTCCTCATTTTCGAAACGAGCTCAAACCAACTATCCATGATACTCTCGTGTATATGTGATATCTCAGCACCATTTCCAGCTAGTAAAATTAAATCCCCATGTAAAGCTCCTTGCTGTAGAAAAGGGTGATAAACATATTCGTTATGTTCCAAAGTTGTTCATTTGGGTCGATCAAAAAATATGACGCAGTACTCCAGCTCTCTTGTGGGTGAAAGATGCGCAAGATTTACTCGAATTGAAATAAACTTGAATTTGATTGAAAAACACACATTTGTTAACAACACACTTGAATGGAGCAAATAATTTGATATCGGTATTTAACATCAAGCTTTACTACGCATACGTAAGAAAATGGAAATATGGATCTGATCAGCATCAAATATTAATACAAAATAAAGTTCACGTGTTATTACTTAAAATGAACCAGTCCATAACGATTTTGACAAAGGCAACCAGAGATGACGAACCATTCGGTTATAAACACCTAAGTTCACTCGAAAGATTTTGTTCACAATCACTTCAGCTGTTCTCGTTTTTTAACCAAATCTTGGTAACACGTTTTTCGGAACTATGCAGACGTCTGAGAACTCATCCACGGTGGACTGTATCAACCATATGAGCTAGAAATGAACTAAATTTATGATTACAAAGTATTGACGTCTGGCGGATAAAATGCTAGGCTAAATTGCGAAAGTTTTGTTGATAAAGGCTATAGCACAGTCGGGTTTTTAAAAACCAATACAAATGATGTTTTTAATGAAATTTTTATACCAGTTATCCAATACTATAGCAGCTTATTTATTTTTATTGTTATACAAAACGATCTGTAACCAACAATTGATTTAACAAACATATGGATTACACAACACGTTGGTTATTTGTACACGCCTTGTGTGCTTGAATAGCAAACACTATATGATTGTGTTTCTGTCCAATTGCACGAAACTATTTACCAATGACTTCCGTGAAAACTTTATTTATCACTTTACGACTGTTTCAAGGCCCACTGAATTCCACTATACTTGACATGAAACGGTACAATTTGATATAATTTCACCTGATAGATAACGGGTAAGCGGTCGCAAATAATCTATGGACAATTAACTTAACAATTTTAGAAGCTAAATATGATGAAAAATTAAATTCAATCTGGATAAAAAAATAAATAAATGGAAATAAGCCTTGATAAAAAGGATTCATAAGATGAACCACGACGCTCAAATGAAGAATCACAGAGTCATTTTTGGCCAAATGCTCAAGATGCTCAAAATGGTTAATGTATTGTGCTGCTCACACTCCACAACCGGTTTTTAGCTCTTTGCCGTCATCGGGTGGAGAGAGTTAGCTCAGGATCAGTTCGCCTTGAAACACTGATTAAGTGGCAACTGAACTTAGTAACTTAACTAGTAACTAAACTAAAATGTATAACTTTATTTACCACATAATGACTGTTTCAAGTCTTATTTAACCTGATCTAACTGTCTCTACCTGATGACTGCAAACGGCCAGAAACCAGTTCTGGAGTGTAAGAACTGGGGATGTGGGCACAACACTACCAGCCGATTATTGTTATGTGTAATAACGAAATAATTCTAAAAATTCCGCTTTTGGACTAACAAACGTACAATTTTATTGACTTATTTGTTCTCCTGGTTGTTAAAAAGCTGGTCTTCGAAACGGGCTAATATAGCATGTTTGAATCATCTATTGCAGTGTTTCTCATAGTGTGACTTTGTCAGCGATCATTTTAACCGTGATATTTGATCAGACTAAACAAATCTCATTTTGGAGATATTAAAATATTAGCATTCTAACAAAACAACGTAATGATAATATTTACCAATGTATTGTGATGCTCACATCCTCATCGCTTACACACCACTACCGGTTTCAGGCTGTTTGCCATCGTCAGGTGGAGACAGTAAGATCAGGTTCAGTGAGTAATATTTACTGTTCCACGAAATTACGAACGGTTGCATTGCAAATCTCATCACCGACAGATTTTCAATTTCTACGACTCTGAGACCGTGGAGGATCAGTGAAAATGGTAGAAAAATTTGAAAATCAAAGAAAAACCCGATAAAATTGGCTCCATCAGCCACTTTTCCAAGACGCAGAAATCTAAAAATTTGATAATCATAAAAAGTATTTATAATAGCAACGAAAAGGATACTCCTAATTTTTAATAGAAAAATAATAGCTCAGTTCAAGCGGAACGATCATTGGACATAAAAACTACAACTTAACATCATTTCCCAGTAAACCTCTGCAAATAATCGTTTTTTTCGCTAGATTATAATAAGTAAATAGAATCCAACTACGTCATTCTCAATACAATGAATAATTCTGAGCCAAAATATCATGATATAAAATTATGCCGATTACATTTTGGTTATTTCCTACAATTTCGATCATTATCTTGTGCTATATCAAATCAGCCTCATTGTTTGTCTTTCAACATGAGTCGACTGAACCTCGTTTACTTTCACAAACTGGTTTGCGTGTCTTCCATGATAAATTGCCCAATCTTTTAACAGACATTTGGGACCGAAATTAAAACCCTCTCTGCATGCGCACAGCTAATCAGAATTGAAATCTTTTGTCATGTGGAAGATTGTCAGCAGTTCCTGTTTGAATTTATTATTGAAAATTTTGCTTCGACGATAATACTCAGAAATATATATATATATATATATATATATATATATAGTGAGTAATAGAGCTCAAAACAGAAAATGTACTCAGGTAAACTGGTAACACGTCCAACATGAGCAATATCATTATAATCGAAACTGATATTTTAGCCAATCACATGAATCGTTGAATATTATTTTCTTGGAAATTTTCCAGATTCTACCGTAGTGAACATGCCAGTTTAATGAACTCAATGTGGCTAATCGCAGTGACTTTTCTTAGTATCGGATACGGAGATATTGTTCCGCAAACGTATTGCGGCAGAGCAATAGCGTTGGCTACCGGAGTCATGGTGCGTTGAAATAAAATAATTTTTTCATTTCCATTTCCATTTCAAACACGAAAGAATGTTTGTGCAACGAAACATTTGAGAATATCAATATTCTTGAAATATTGTCGAAATAAAAATAACTTTCCTCGGATCCCAATTGAGGAAACAGTGAATATATGTGAAATAAGTGTGCTCGATTACAATCATTTAATTAATCCGTAATCGAAGTGTTATATTCACTTCTTCTAAATATATTTGAATGTATCCGTTAATATCCTATATTAGAATGCATAATTAAATATTTAAAGCCAACTCTTCAACTTGTTCTATGCTATGATTCGGATGAGTTCTATGAGCGTGAGGTCTTGATGATTGTCCAAAACGGAAGTCATTTTCAATATAGATTCCTATGAAAAATATTGCTTCCATTGTTTTGAGTAGCCTCAGAAAAAAACAGGATCTGGATAAACCAGAACGGGAATTAAGTAATTACTAAATAATGCAATAAATATGAAGTGTAACGATTAAATATCAGATAATCAATATCGATGGTACCGAAAGACGAACAATTAGGCAAATTGGATGTGCTTATCCAACGAGTCTTCAGGGCACAAATGGTTTCCATGAGATCATCGTTTAGAATTTCTTTCCCGTTTAAATACGTATGTAGACATATTTTACTTAACACTCTGAAGGCAGCAATGCTTTAACCATATAACTGTTACAAAAATTTTATTTTAGAAGCTACTGTCAACGAAGTTAGGAAGCCAAACTTTAGATTACCGATCCACATATTAGATTAAATTCAACCAATCAGATTGAAACAGATCCTATTTCCCCCCTACCGACAGCATTACGAAGATAGCCGGTAGCATAATGTAGGTGCTGGTGATGTATGCGGTAATTTTACCACCGCTTAGAATCGACTGATGTTTTGTGGGTCTAGTATAGCAATTTAATTGAAAGATAAACTGCGACAATGAATACACTGTTTACTAGAGTTCTTAAAACAAAGCACGATATTCAGACACAGAATCAAATATTTCCTTCTGATCAGGCACTCAAGATGCTAATGCATAACCAAAGCAATCTATTGTGTGAAGATGTGAGCAAAACGTTAATTTTATAGATCATTGAATGTTGTTGTGAAATTTGGATCTAAAATGTATTTCCTATTTGTGGCGAGAGCAAACAAGGGCACTAATATCATGTCTTCCGTGAGTATTGATAACTTGTGTTTCGTGCTTTTCTAGGAAACTCAACAAATAGGCCAGAATTTGTTCGAATAATTTTTAATTAAAATGCGCATAAAATATGATAATATTATTCAAATGCTGTTAGCAAACTGTACTAATCCCGTAGAAATTTTAAATGAGGAACTGTGGATACATATATCAATAAATGTACACGTTTTAACATATCAGCTTGCCTTCAGAAAATAAGTTATAGAAGTGAAAAATTGTCACTATTTCCGATGAGATTCATTCTTTGAAATTCCGGTGTCCGACCGAGCTTGTTCTCAATTCTGTTCATGGGAATGGGGCGAAATTTTGATTAGGCTTATTCCCAGCATATTGGCCTAAACGGTGGTGGAAAATCAGGCTAATCCTTTGTCAGTCGGACGAATTTATTTTCCACCGAACCTCCAGGATATTGTTCCTGATAATCAGATACAATGTTTCACAAGGAAAGAGTACAGATTAACCGGATGTTTGGAAGGATTGCAGAAAAACTTAAAGGCAGGTCCTTTGCTGAGATTAATCATGGCAAACTTGAATTTCCGATTCATATGAGTATCATTCATCTCCAATGAATCGCTGTTCGATATGGAGTGATTTCATCGTTCGCATCACATATTGTAGATGATTTTCCCATTTGGTGTAATGTCTCACCGCTAAGATCCAGCTCAATTCAATTTTACACAAAGGCAAACAAGCGTTAGAATTTTATGGTTGACGAAAATAGTTCCTCATACCATCTCTTGTCCGGCTGCGTTTAGTTTTAGATATGAACCCCTCCGTTTAAAGAGGGATATAGGAAATTAAGCTCAACTTTTGTGCTGTAAATAGGTAAGTGGCAGTTAAATTCGATATGAATAATAACTTCGTTACGTCAGCACGTCAGCATCATAATATTCTTACAAACGAATGCTTTGAGGGCGGAGACTCAACATTCCCTCAGATTCCAGAGTTGCAACAGTTACGGAGCTAGTGAAGCTGAGCCTAAGCATCTGACATCGTGAGTGAGTATTCTGACTGCTTTCATGTAGTTTGGTACGAATGTACGAGGCAGGATACCCCGCCTCATATATCATTTATACATGCCCCCATATATCACATATATCATTACACTAAACATTGTAAGTTACATGGAACAATATTTAGGAAACTCAATCTCACTTTCTATGACCCGATACTCGCACTACTCTGAATACGTCGCTGGAGAGAACACAATTTATATTTATATATCCTCCAATTCAAGTTGTATTTCACGATTGAGTTGATAGAATTTAATTTCAAAATATTCGTTTTGTTCACCGAATTGCTTCTCCCACAACAATCTAATATTCTTTCTTGTTGTTATTTTTAATTCAACATGGCTAATGCAAATTACAGGGATCCGGATGCACAGCTCTAATCGTCGCCGTCTTTGCGAGGAAATTAGAGCTTTCGAAGGCCGAGAAGCACGTGATACATTTTATGATGGAAAATCAATTAAACAAGAAGGTCAGTTTTCACAAATGACTGTTTAGTTTGATTTCTCCGAATGTAGACATTGTTGTTTTGTTCACGGACGAAGATCTGATTAGTTTCAAATTAACTGATGGCAAGCCTTTAAAACGATATCATGTTGGAATTTTAATATACCTCTTTGAAACATCTTGCTACTTGAAGAGCTGATGTCTGCCTTGAAAAACCGTATATTTGCATTCACTTGAGATTCCATATGAATTGGGTATCATCAAAAGACCACTTGATAATGGCAACAGCAATGTAACGGTCTCGATTTGGAGGGAATGGGAGCACTGTTGACATCATTGAATCTCATCGATTTGTCTAATTGACATACATCACACTGAGTGAAGAGCTCAACCAAATATCAGCTCGATTAGCAGTGGCGTCTGGAAATAAATCTGATGTACAAAAGCTATAACGAGAGTTATCCATTATATTATCTGTCGCAATATGTATCAAACTATGCGTACGTGCCTCCGTTCGTATATTGTACACACTGCATTCACATTTGTAATGCTATCAGAAATTGTCTACCAAAATCTTATGTTTTATTTTAAATATTCTATTTAGGAAATTTATAAGCACTTCTAAACTCAGTCTCGATGACAAAACTAAAATTGATAAATCACTCACGAATTCTATGAATCAATAAAAATATCA
This sequence comes from Atriophallophorus winterbourni, assembly GCA_013407085.1. Taxonomy (NCBI): domain Eukaryota; kingdom Metazoa; phylum Platyhelminthes; class Trematoda; order Plagiorchiida; family Microphallidae; genus Atriophallophorus; species Atriophallophorus winterbourni. The sequence continues at coordinate 69,405 of JACCGJ010000441.1, read as the reverse complement.
CACAGTTTCTCTGTTTCTTAATGCTTCTCTTAAATAAAACCTTCAAACTTCGGTTATACCAATCATTACAAAATGTTCCGTATCTTAGAGTCCGAATCCAAAATGCATTAAATAATCACAATGATCTGTTCCATAGTAATCTAGTCTGGACGTATATGATTCAAAATTCAAGATTTAGGGTTGAACAAGTGTTTAACCTTACAATAACCACAGGATGTAAATATAGATAAAAACATGCATATATAATTTTAGTCGGGATAATTTGCTAATTGTTGAGTGCAAAATCGGGAATAGCTTGCTTATATTCTTCAAGTTTTGATTTGAATTCTCAAATTAGCATGTAAGGAATACCAAACATAACCCTTGCACACAGCACGGGTATATCTGCGGGAGTGTGGTATTTCTAACATGCAATTATGCCCTTAAAAGTTCTAAGAATTTCGATGTTGGTAGAAGTTATTCAGTGAGTGGGAAACAGTAGTAAGGACTTTGTATGCAAGGATAAGAATGTCTCAACGTGATCTTTGTAAAGGTGTCCAAAGATCCAGTCGTCTGAGGCACTTAACGTACGCCATATTATGAAAACCGTCGAGATGCTTAGACGCTCGATGATATGAGCTGTCTAGAAGCAAAATATCTGTCTCGAACGACGGTGTTCAGGCTGTGGCAGCATAGTCTAGAAACAGGTTTATATAAGTGTTCATCAAGAGGGGAAACGAAAATGGGGATTAACATCTCAAGTTTCACAGTAACATGCCTTGCAATCGACAGGCGCTCAAACTTTAGCTCTCGAAGAAACATAACACAGCAACAAATAGGCAGGGCAATGGCTGAGTTTGAAACTACTACTCATATGCTTTCTGACAGCAAAGCATTTTGTTTAACATATAATCAGAGAAACCAGCTAAACAATTTGTGAACGCGCCAAAATATATGCAGCCTATATTTGAAAATATGAGAGAAAGCTTCTGCTGCTAACGCATAAAACTGTGCTCTTCTCAAATTTAAAGGTTGAGGAAGATTTCACGTCACATAACATGCGTATACAAATAAAGTTTGGAATACATGTTACAATACACTTGGAAAAATATCTACATCACTGTGCTTACACATGAAATGTGGTTCGATTATTAAGATAAAAGGCCATACAATAAGACTGAATTGAAAGTTAATTGAAATGAAAATCAACTTTAAACACGTTCCAATCATTTACGAACACTGTTGAGGAAGAAACATTATGAGTTAAAATTCAAAGATTCAAGATATTATGGTTCAAAAAGTGAATACTATACAGCACCGCAGGATTATGGCATGAATGTAACTATAAAATATAACATATACCAAAAAGAGTATATCAAACGTCTGGCTCGCGAATGATGTTCTTTTGTATATATATATATGCCCAATTTGGCTTTAAATATCGCCAGGCAAGGAAAGTTCACCACACATTGAGGTAAAGAATTCCAAAAAATATAGCACGTAGGGCAATGAGAGACGCCGACAATCAATAATAGAAATTGGGATGTATGGATCTATGGTATGTCAACGCGTTAATTACTCACCATATCGTTAAAAACAAGTTTTCTATTGGATGTCCTTCGGCAGATACAATTCTACAGAAAAAAAATATTATCACACTATATCGTCCATTGGGCACAGTCACAGCTCAGGCGTCGCAATATTTCGGTGTACGGTACACTGTAAAGACCCATCATTAAGTTTGCTGCTCTGTGATAGATTATATCGATTGTAAACAAAGGAGCGTATAAGTCTTGTGCATACTTCTCTACTGAGCGCAGATGTTCATTATCCGTGGTAGCGTTACCAGTGAGAAGCTTCCAAATATTATTTGAATGATATATAACAATCTATTAGCCTGTCGATATATATATTGCGGCAGTTAGCCATGCTCTACAGTTTTTGTTTCAAAAATATAAACTTCAATGACTTTTTTACCGAGCTTCATGCCAATTTTTCAGTTCCCAATCGATATGTTCTTGGATCATTCTTGATTTTCTGTCTGCTTAATGTCGTATCATTCAAGGTTGCTTAATCCTACAGGTAGTCCAAATAACTTCACAGTTCCTCAAAGTTTTCAAAGAATTGGATCGAGTCTGAATTTCTATTTCATCTGCAAACAGAACTATTTTGGGTTATATGATTTGTGCTAAATCATTTATATCTAGGAGAAAAAGCAGTGAACCTAGCACAGAGATTTATGATAAGCCAGTAGTGGTTTGACTCTTATTTGATTGCACGTTGACGTTTGCTTGTCAATCTGAAAATTAGTCAAACAGCCATGAAAGAATTGGATCACATATTCCTAAATACATCAGTTTTTGCTCAAGCAAATTGTGATGGACTCTGCCAATACATTTCCGAATACTAATGACTTTTCTGGTATGCATAATGTGATCAAAAAAGCCATTAGTTCCGAAAAACATAAAATAACTCCCATTAATTCACTACATTTTAACCCAATGGTCAACAAAGCTGAGCAGATCAAATGATTGATGAAGAACACGTCCCTCCACTCTATGGATAGTACGTTTTTAGCTCATGCACTTCAAAATGTTGAACATTTAGCAAGCATCAATGACCTGCAAACTCCCTAACTTTTGGTGATCTCAATTAAGCGATGAACTGTCTATTTGGAGAAAACGTCCATGGAAGAGAACATTTTGTTCTCGGTTTATAAACTTATTTCAATCCGATAGCGTGGAAATACTGTGGTCAGCCGAGTAAGGCCTATCGCTTTTGGCGCTACCAGACAGATTGCTTCTCCTGAATCGTACTAATTTGAAACGCTTTAGAGCATGAACTCGCCGTACACTTGAGCTGTCCATCTATGGTCGACATCTAGCAAGGGAGGTTTACAACAATATTTCAAACAAATATGGCTGCATTCGATTTGTTTCGTAAATCAGCCCATATTAACTTCCCATTTGATCAATGTGACATCAGCCGCTTCACTTGAACTGTCGCAACCTGACTACATCATTTTTTGATTTACTCAGGTTAAGAATTACGCGGCTAACGTTTTGAGAGAAACCTGGCTTATTTATAAATTTACCAAATTGGTCAAGAAGGTAGACGCGGCCAAAGTTCGTTCACATCAACGCAAATTGTTGAGAGCGATTCACGGGTAAGTAAACGATGTGGCAGTTTTTTTTAATAAAAAACGGGAAATCCCGGTCTTTAAGCGTATGGATGATCATATTTAATAATGGTTTACTGACACATCACTGTTCTACGTACATTTGAAGTAACGTGCATAACACTTGAGGCAGTTTACAATCACTATAGTCTAAAATGTATATTACACCATGCAACATCAAGCATTTCGTACCGGATACCTAATTGGTTGATAAGGATGAACCAACAAGCATGCGCTGATTACCATGTTTTTCCCCCTCAAAATGAGCATGAGTTTTTCTCACAAACACTATTATAAACGCTCAGCTAAAGGTTTTGTTGATTTTGTTATATAGTGACTGGCTATTGGCAATATAGAACCGAGATAAAGGAATCAATAAATTGTTCAATTTGTCATCATATTACCGTAATGAGTGGAGATGTCATCCTATTGACCTAGATGTGCAGACATTTTTCTAATTCTCCATCGAAAGATTTGCTTGTTTACAAAATCAGTCAGTTATATAATGAACATGCTCCTGAGAAATAATGGTTACATCATTCGCAAACCACATTTTGCGGATAAGAATATTTCAGAACTTGGTTTAGGACAAAAAACCATTTCTTTAAAATGGCTTGATATATACGATAATCTGCCATACACATTTTTATGACCATTGCTATACTACCTTTCAAAGTGGATTTTCAACTAGGTTTACATAAACCACTCGTTAATAAACATCATTATTACTAATTTGGTAAGCAACTCATATAATTTTATTTATTGTATTCGAGCGTCACAGAAATTATTGTCGTCGAGGCTAGCTAGAATAACTCATTTGTCAATAGAATGTGCATCATTCATTTAAAGTATTCAGGTAGATGGTATTCGCTTATTTTAATAGCATTCGCTACAATATTGAGCTTTAAAAATTGAATTGTGCCGACAAAACACTTTTTATAGTCCCGTATTTAGTCATTAATTCAGGATAGGAGGAAGAGGATTGATGTGACACGATTTAATAAAACAACGGCGAGACATGCCAATCTTTGTGGTATTCTCCCCATCAGATGACATTAAAAACCGGTCGTTGGGTGGGCTGTGGAAAATAAGCAAATATCTATGTAATGGCAAATAAAGTCAAACATTTGAAACCACTCTCGTAGAAGATTGGCGCTGATAAATGATCAATAGTATAAGCAAACAATGCGATCAATATTTAGACCCGTTGACCACAAGAACCTTGCCAGGTGGCCTGTTCGGTAACGACGGTGGATCACGTGAATGAGAGCTCTAACGGTGCCAATATTATCTGAAAATATTGACGTCGTGAACCTACTGTCAAATGTTTGGCAGATGATCGAATTTATTGAACTTATCAATGAATCCCACGATGAAAAAGAAAACGTTTCAAAAAATATGCTGAAATATTAGAAGCGCATACGGTTTACAGTAATCAATCAGCGCAATTTGATTTTAAGGAAAAAATGTATTTCTGTTGGAATTTTAGAAATTGAATTTATATTTATGATCAGATTATAGCACGCCATGATTCAAGATTCAAGATTTATGGTTGGGAAAGCAATTAACTTTACAATAACCACAGGGTGGAAATATAGGTACGAATGTATATATATAAGTATAAATAAAATCAAAATCAATGGGACAATGATAGATTATTAATAGTTTGAGGAAAAATTCGGATTAGGTCTCATATAATCGTCAAGTTTGGCTTGTTTGAGCTTACCAAATCGGAAGGTAGGGAATTCCAAGCAAAGCACACACGTACCGAATAAAAATACCTGCGGCAGTTCCGTTTGGAATGTGGTATTTCCAACTTGCAGCCATGGCCACGGCTGTTGCTGGAAGTTCGAATGTGGAATAATATATCCAGGGGGTGGGAAACAGTAGTTAGTATTTTGTATGCGAGGATGAGATCACCTCGCATTCTCCTTTGTGCAAGTGTCCTCATTTCCAGTTGTCTGAGTCGCCTGGCGAATGACATATTTCCGAGACCAATGACAAGCTTAGAAGTCCTCCGGTATATGCGATCCAGGAGTAAGATGTTTTTTGGAGCCATGGTGTCCAGGCTTGTGCGGCATAATCTAGAACCGGGTGTATATATGTATTCATCATGAGAGGAAAACACCCCGGGGAAAACGTCCAAATATCCGCCGTAGCATGCCGAGCAGCCGAGACGCGCTTTTGTAAACGGTTTCGCATTGTAGATCATTTTTCAAACTGCCGCAAATTCAGACACCGAGGTCCTTTTCTTTTTAGGTGTACTCCAGGTTAATGTCACCGAGCTTGTATGGATAGGAAAAGCCAAGGTCACGACCAATCTGAATCATCTTCGACTTTTGCATATTCAATGACAGTTTGTTTTCAGATGACCAGTTGAACAAGGCACTCAAATCGTTTTGCAGCAAGATACAATCGTCAGCATTTCTGATTTGCCTCCATACTTTTATATCGTCAGCAAACAAAACCATCTTACTATCATTTGGTAGTGGTATATCGTTCATATAGACTAGAAACAGTATTGATCCAAGCACTGAGCCTTGTGGAACTCCGCTAGTGACATCGATGTTCTTCGATAATAGGCCAATATTTTTCGAGATTTTTTTAAGTTGATGATTATATTCCAAACACAGGAGATATTTTGTTTATATGAGCAAGATAAAAGTCCATTTTAAAGCAGAAAAGTTTTATTTTTTTAACAAAATTTCCACTTCAATGAACGAACCACTTGTTTAGAGTGGAGAATATTCTTTTCGACATTACGCTTCACAGCTTCAGTATACATACGTCGAAGAAATCAAAATGGATATGACCAATAAAAATCAAACTAGAGCTTTATATCACGTGATGCTACATAAACTGGCTCATTAGGTCTTGAAGCTGGCTTACTAATAAAAGATTATGCATTTTTGGACGGAGACATTTAGGCTAAGATTTTGGTCGCTATCCCCTCAGCAGTTCTCAAAAAGCTACAGACAGTTCTTTGTGACACGCTGTGTGAAACCCTGTAAACGACCTAGAAAGCGACCACATTTCATACTTGGTTGGTTGTGTCAACCAATGTTTTAAGAAGGAAATGTTCACCTTTTTGAACTACTGTTGATCAGCGGAATTGGATGATTTTTAGCCCTTTGTCGACTGACTGTAACTCTAGTTACCACCTCAAACAAGCAGTCGATTGCTCAGTAGGTCTCGTCGGTACCTTCAGTCACCATCGGAGTGCACTTGTTAGGCGGCGTCTGGCATCTCATCCATAAAAATTAATCACGTTTTTTTATTTATGCCATAGTTAAGCACAATAACACAAAAATATCATAAAATACGTACATCAAATTACCGTAGACAAAGGGTTAAATATTAGCTTTGCTAATTTTCACGTCGTACATATAATACATCCAGACTTAGGCGCGAAAATCATATAATTCGCTTTAATCAAGTGATTTGTTGCCCAACATGCGAATTTCCGTTGAAATTCGGGTTAAACGATTTTCATTAAACTTAGGTGGTTAGTGTCAAAATGATTCCGTTGGATTACAGTGTTTCCTGTAAATATTTGATAAACAAACTGCGTCGTAAACGCAGCGATTAATCAGCAACTTATCAAGTATCCTCATATATTCTGAGATACTCCTGTGCGTTTGCGAAAATTATATTTAGGTCATTCAAATGATCTCCGTTTTGGATATATTTTTATTTCATAATTAATTGAAAATATTTGATCAACTTCTTTATAAAATAGCGGACCATCGCAAAAAATGACCATTATCCTAGCTCAGATTCACTCGCGCACCCACGCACAGTGATAGCAGGAAGTTCTCAATCTAGTGCTAAGTTTGTACCAACGGTAGTGGTATCACATTGTTTAGACCAGGTTGATTTCACAAATCAGACAGGATTTTCGTTCCCCGCAAATGATTACCTCATCAAGAAAAGTTGACAAACTGAAAAATAATTTTTTTTCTGATGGGGAGACGTCGGCATTCTATATATTAATTCATAATATATAATATATATAATAATATATAATATATATATATATATATATATATATATATATATATATGAGAATTAATATATTGCTTATAATAAATGGAGTCGAATGTTCCTAAGCGAACGCTGAACATATGAGTGCTGATTTACATCTGTTGCTGCTTTCATTTTATTGCGTCGACCATTGCTTTCCTCCTATTAGAAATACTATAATTCCATGTTTGCATGAATTGTGATGATGGCAATATTTTTCAAGTTGGCGCGATCGGGAAACATCCAGTGCTCTCATCTTGATTCACTGTATTGATTTGTTGTCTCAGGCTGTCAGTATTAACACCACCGTCTTCCGAAAGGTTTTCGCGCAAACACAGATGCGGTTTTGCATTTGCGAAAAGTGTGTGCTCATCTACAATTCTAAGAGATTTTAATCCAGGATATGAATTTATTGCGAACTAACATCTGAATAATAAATGCTGCTACATGTAAATGAAACTGTTTATAAATAAGAAACATTTGTGTTACTCTCAAAAACGACAAAATTTAAGGTTAAATATGTGAAACTACTGTTCTTCATTTGAAATTGATCAAAATTCCATTCTAAACAAGCCATGGTTGGAAAAGGTAGAATAAGTTACTGAAACGTTCTTCTCTTTTTTACCATAAAGACAAAAATGCAGACGTAGCTATCCTGCCTTCGTTTACACGAGCAAATACTTCAGCTTAAAGTTTTAATCGTGCTGATACAGAGAATGGGCTAAATGCATCGGTACAGTCTAGAGTAAAAAGACGTATTCTTATGTTCCGAGGCTGTACACTTCTTTTTTCTCGTAACGATAGTTCATAAGCTTACTGTCTTATTGATAAAAACATTTGAGTAGCGGAAATGAGATAATTAGCATTTTCTAAGTAGATTTTTCTAATTCTCCTGCGAAAGAGTTTGAAGCGAAATTTATATAGAATGTTCTCGACCCTCAGTATCCGGAATATGAAGTTAAACGCGTCACGGTGTTTTTGACTTGTGAAATTAGTAATTTGTTAATGTCATTGGCATTTGTTTTTCCTATTTCAAGCTTTTAATTCAACACTGCCTAAGCTTGCCCCACATGCAATATAGGCAGCTGTACATTCCGTTTACTTTACCACGCTGTTGTTCAGAGATTAATAGCACCGAGTGATTCCATTTTAGGCTTCGACGGATGAAAATGGATCAGCGAAAAGTTCAGGATTCTGCCAACACTTTAGTTGATTTGGCGAAAGTGAGTCCCTGATTATAAATTATCACTTTTACCAATTTCACGATAACATTATTTGAAAATATTCAATAAAAGTAAGAAAAAGAATAAATGATATCAACTGGATACTATCCACCTCTTCCGAAATCAAGCAATAAATGTTTTGGTCTGATTTTACTTCGCCACATTCATATTTTCAAATTTTCATCTTTTTCTTATGAAACCAATAGAAACATATTTGTTGTTTGGACGGTAATACTTAGCTGTTTTGCTGCGACTAATATGACATATTTGAAGAAGCTATCCATTTTATCTGAAATCGATTTATACTATACGATCAAAAGTAATTTTGCTGAAGAAAGACATGTCTCCCCATTCATTGAATTATCTTATTTGTTAAACTTCACGTGTCAGAATATGATATGAATTTCTGATGAGATATTCTAACCTGATGAGCCTTATATCCGGTTTTATTTTCTGTCTCAAGCTCAATTCAAACACAATCTTGGCTCCACCAACATTCGTCTACATGTCAACCCCTTTGGGGTTATACCAAGAGGTAGATATATAGTGGCATTGATATGTCTCCTCCCATCCGTAGCAGACTTTCTACTTCTTGTTCTTCAGTTTTTCGCTTCACTATCGATACACGCGCCCAACATGAGTGATGAAAATGTGTTGTTGTAATTCACCCTATTCGACTTGCGTTGTCACAATGACGCATTTTTGTGCATGTGATTGAACTTCAAATATGGCCGTACAATGTGTTATGGAATGCAGTTTGCATGCATGTCGTCTTTAAATTATCGCGAATGATAATGAAACAACATTTTATATTTTATAGGCGTATTCACGATAAGCTTTGGTGAGTGCCGAAGGCAATTGATTGTATATCAATGGATTCTAAGTACTAATTCCGGATATATATATATATATAGTGTAATGGATCCACTAATAGGGATTATTAAAATACGACCGTTGCCAATGAAAAACCAAGCGAATCTCAGTCCATCGAGTGGTGATTGAACCCAAAACAATTTTGACGACGGGCTGACTATAAAATATAAACCAACAAGCCTACTTGTGGCAAAAATAGTTATTCCCTTCCACAAACGTTTAATTATTTTGTGAATGATTTTTGGAATGTTTTAAGTAAACCAGAACCAATCTTTAGCATGTATATTGTTGTACGTAGTTGAAGTTTCATTCGCTGGTTTCAGCGAAAATATTTCCACATGTTTACTAATTTTTAAAATGACAACTTCTAAATCAAAATTTTCTGCTCCAGACTCAATCAAATATCTACGAAACAGTGAGTGATTTGAGGATGGAACACAACTGTTTAAACCACAGGATCGAAAGAATGGAAACAACGCTATTAAAGCTGCAGGTAATTATTAATTCTAATCTACTTGTTTAATCAAGTAGTAGGTATTTTTAAATCATGCGCGATCTCACGCAAAATTTCAGTGAATTTTTGAACTTACTCATAGTATGAAAATATCTCATTATATTTATACGAAAGATTATTAGGTAATATATATCATTATGAAAAGTTTATTAACGAAATGTTTATTCTTACTTAACAGGAACAACTACGAGCGATTCCATCTCTTCTCCGCACGGCTCTCATTCAACACCAAAAATCTTTAAGCTCAAGAGCAACAACTGACACCATGACCAATTGTCTCACAAGCAAGCAGAGCTAGTGCAGTTCAAAGTAGTGTACGCGATCAACGCTCAGTCTTTCTTCGTGTTTCGTTCCACATAATATTATGAAGACAATTTTTATACCTCCTCGACATTCCAATATGAATGCATTTCATTTTTAACTCGCTTGATCATCAAAGCTGAAAAATATAATCGAGTAAAGCCTTTTTTCATTATATTTTCACAATGCCGCTGCTTATGCTCAATTTTAAATAAATTCTTCGAAACATTAATGGAAATCGTTAACGGTGAAAACTTTTCGGATCTTACTAAATTTTTGGGTCATTCGTTAATTTTCGGAAAACCATTTGTGGCTCGAAATCAATCTTTTGGCAAATATCAATGGATATCAATCCAGAAAAATATAGAATTTTCGTGACAGAAAGCTTCGAACAGTTTGCTGCGTGAAGGAAAGTGTTTCGCACTTGCCATGTTTCACGAGTTGTAGTTTGGCTAAGACAAAGATTTGAGAAGCATTTGTCTTCAGCTCTTGTTCAACTCTGCTGTCCGTTGATAGGTTAGTCAGCAAGGTCAGTGTACTTAGAATGACTTTCACTCATTCAAACAGGTGAGTGCCACTGTTGTCTTTTCGAACATCCTAACGCATACCTTGCGAAAATAATTCAACTTTTGGCAGTCATCTGCGCTGTTTGGAGTGAATCGTTTGGCGATTAGGGGTGATATGAGGTAGAGGATACCAGTCATGAACTTTCAGCAGATTAAGTCCTATGTGTTTGCCGCGTGGTGTTCAGATGCCTGATTCTCCAAATAATATATGTATTGGCAATGATTGTTAGATATAATAGGTATGTGGTTGCTTGCGTTTCGTTTTGACTTCGATGGCGGTAATCTGGATGGCTTGTGTAAAGGTGCAAGACCATATGCAACGCTTTGCGATTTTGCCATACGTTCTATGGTATATACAAATTCGCCATTACTCACCTATTATAATTTGCTTGTATTTTGTTTTCACGATGTTTCAGGTGGCTTGTAGAGAGATTAGATTGGTAGATATCGTAGTTTGGTATATATCGTTGACGCTCAGGTTTATCAAAGCTGGCCGCTCAGACGTCTCTTCTAAGACTGCGATTTCACAATGCGAGTTACCCATGACGTTTGCGTTTTTTTATTAGCATCCTAGGACTATATCAACAGTAAACATCAGCTTTATCAGCCAAGTGCCAACATCTTGCATCGGGATAATAGCTTTGAGGTTGGTCGGGAGACATTTCAGCCACTAGTGTTTCAGAAGGTCAACACCGATGATGTTGCGTTCAAGAATTTTTTTAATATGCCTCATCAGTAGAAGGGTATTGCAGTTCGCTAACTCTTTAACTAGTAGCAATTGCTGCAGACGTGATTCTTAAGACGTGCCGAGGCGGTACAGGATAGTCTGCTTTAGCTGGTCGTAAGAAGCGTCAGTGATTTGTGGTCAAGCACTCCAAGATAGAACTTTTATGGGCGTGTGCGCATCTACAGAGGAAAGACGTGGTGGAGACTGACCGCTTTGTTTACCTTGGAAGCGTGGTCAACATTGATGGTGGCACAGAAGACGACGTCAAGAGCCGAATCAGCAAAGCAAGGGTAGCGTTTAACACCCTGCGCCCCATCTGGAAATCTAAGGCCTTGTCCCAACGCAGCAAAGTCCGCATCTTTAACACCAACGTAAAAGCAGTCCTCCTCTACGGGTCCGAAACATGGCGGGTTACCCACAACATCACCAACAAGATACAAACATTTGTCAACAAGTGCTTGCGCCACATTCTTAACATCAGGTGGCCTGAGAAGATTTCAAACACAGACCTATGGCGTAGAACCAACCAGAACCCCGTTGATCAGGACATCAAGAAAAGAAAATGGGGGTGGATAGGTCACACACTCCGCAAACCAGCTGATAACGTCACTAGGCAAGCACTAGACTGGAATCCACAAGGTAAAAGGAAAGTGGGACGACCCAAGCAATCGTGGAGTAAGATCAATCGTGAGTGAAGCGAAGGATGCCGGAATGACATGGACTCAGCTGAGGATAGCAGCCCAGGACAGAGTTCGCTGGCGTGGCGTTGTTGCAGCCCTATGCTCCAACAGGAGTTCACAGGAATAAGTCAGTAATTCAAGAGTTGATTCGAAAATTTTTCAATTGTGATTCGAATGAAGAAACACACCTTGGGGATGAAAGATATAAATGGTGGCAGTGTAAGATTAGAAATATTGCCAGAGAATCCAGCATTTGACATAATGTAACATTTAGATTACTGAATAAAAGCGATCAGAAAATACGGGGTACACGAGGAAATGAGAAATAGATATTGAATGAAACAAATCCACTAATTATTTGTTGAATCGTATAAAATACTTACCTAAAAAATGTTGCTAACTACCTTATAGATATGTTCTATGCTTATCGAACTTTAATTCATACGAAATTTATTTTCACTGGCGTACGAGTCATATGATTGCAAGAAATATCTCGGGTTAATTAATTCTATAGTGGTAAGCTATATGCTAAACGTGATATTCTATAAACATACTTAAACTATAATAAAATGTGTGGAAATACGCAACTAAAAATGTGTACGGAAATAGAGACTTAGTTATTCCTTTGAATGATATGCGTTGCGTTTAGACTTACAGTTATAATTTTTCTGCCGTACATTTCCCTTCCATTTATTGCTTGTTTGATATAAATCCGAGCAATGTGATTTAACGGAATCAAAGACAGAATCAAGATCAGTAATCTGGAACCTTGTAAGTTGGGGTTAGATGCCACGTAGATGTCAGACGTTCATGTATAACTCGCGCGAGTGTTTAAAGTTTGTTTTCAAAAAACGGCACATGGCAAAATAATGAAAACGTTCGAGTCTAAAAACGTACGTTTGAATCCATAAAAAATAATTTGAACCTGATCTTACTGTCTCCGCCTGATGACAGCAAACAGCCAGAAACCGGTAGTGGTGTGCAATGGATGGGGATGTGAGCAACACAATACATTGGTCTTTTATATGCGCTTCGAGCGCTTGGCCAGGAATCACTTTGTGATTCTGTATTTGAACATCGTGGTTCTTTGTAAGAACCCTATATAACAGTGGCATACAAATATAACTTTGTATACCGCTTTTCCACTGTTTCATGGCTCACTGAACCCGATCTTACTGTCTCCACCTGATGACGGCAAACAGCCAGAAACCGGTAGTGGTGTGTAAGGGATGGGGATGTGAGCAACACATTACTTTGGTCATCGATAAGCGCCTCGAGTGCTTAACAACACCATAGAATATATACAACAGTGACATTTTAAGTATAACCTTGTTTACCATTTATTCACTGTTTCAAGGCTCACTGAACCTAATCTTACTGTCTCCACCTGATGCCCACAAACAGCCAGAAATCGGAAGTGGTGTGTAAGGGATGGGGATTTAAGCATCATAATACATTGAATGAAAATAATTCTTACAAATGTATTATTCTACTCATCGCGCTTTTCAATTTAGTAATGGTCATAATAGACTCGATTAGGATCTTTGTAATTATCAATGTAGCATTCACTTATATTCTCAACTTCATCGAGCACCTTGGTCCAATTATCTAACTCAGTAACGAAGTTTCATACGTCAAACAGCCAGAAACCGGTTTTGCAGTGTAAGCATTGTGGATGTGAATAATAAAATGAAATTTTTTTATACATTTCATTGGTCTATCCGTAAATCATAATGTGCTGATATTTTAGATGTTCTTTTATGTGTTTAGTTAAAAAGCGATGCATGCTGTTCACCCTATTGTAAGTAACGCATTATTGTTCTATATCTTACGTTACCTGAAAGGCAACTCCCATTGTAATTAAGACTATTTAAAATCTGCTTTCTATTGTGTTAAAATGTGTTCCTAAAATAGGCTGAGATCGAACGAATCCATTAAAAGATCAGACAGAGTAAAGCGACATCGAGAATCAAGGAGGGAATGAGCCAATATACAATTAGTAATTTTTGTTTATTTTGCAAATCTGAAACCAACGCTTGTTTACGTGATTTTTGCTTCACTTGCAAAATCAAATCCTACCAAAATTGAGGAAATAAATTTTGTCTACTTAATGAAGTGAGTAAAATGTTTTTAAAGCTCGGCGATATCTGAAGTCTCATGAGTCAAACTGTTATAGAGTGGTAAACAAGTAGCGCTTGTAGGCCACTGTTGGATAATGCTGGTACGACCAACCTGTTCAATTACATGTGTCCAAACACGTTTAATGGGGTTAAACCCATAACCATGAACCAAAATATTCTTTTGCATGCATTTCCATCACACACATCACGACCGGTTTGGTTTGGTTTTCACTCATCAGGTAGGGACAGTAAGATCAGGAACCACATGCGCTCGGATTCAAGGATTCAAGGATTTATGGTTAAAATGTTAATACTTTACAACACCACAGGATTACGGTATGAATAAAAACATGAAAAATACAATAGTATAAAAGCAATAGTGAATATCAAATGTAAGGCTCACGAATGTTATTCTTTTGCATATGTAAGTCCAATTTCGCTTTAAACGCCGTCAGGCAAGGAGAGTCCACCACATGTTGGGGTAGGGAATTCCAAAGAAATATAGCACGTACGGCGAAAAATGGCGCTGACAATTAATACGGGAACTTGGAACGTAAAGGAATAAGGTATGTCCCCGTGTCACTTTCCCATCACACAAATCGAGCAAGTATTTTAGTGGATGTCCTTCAGTAGACACAATTATATATGTCAGAATAATATCGCGTCGTATCCTCCTTTGGGTAAAATCGCATAGACTCAGACGTCTCAATCTTTCGGTGTACGGCACATTGCGAAGACCCATCACTAACTTTGTTGCTATATGATAGATTTTATCGAAGAGAGCAATGTCTTTTCTCAGCCAAGCAGCCCAGACCTCTATCGCATACTCCGTCGTAGGGCGAAGGTAGACATTCATTATCCTTGGTAAAGTTACTAGAGAGAATCTTCCAAATATTTTTCGAAAGATACCCAACAAACTGTTTGCCCGTCGATATATGTTCTGGCAGTGCGATGTGCTCCTTAGGTTCCCGCTAATCCACACTCCAAGATCTTTTTCTAACGAGCTCCATGCTAGGTTTTCAGTTCTCAAACGATATGTCCAAGGATAATTCTTGCCAAGATGGAGCATCTTACATTTCTGTATGTTGAGTGACATGTCAATCATGGCTGCCCAATTTGACACGCTGTTCAAATCCATTTGCAGTTTCTCACAATTCTCTGCAGAACTTATCAGCGTCCAAATTTTCCTATCATCCGCCAACAGGACCATTTTGGACGATATGAGGAGGCATAAATCATTTATGTACAGCAGAAAGAGGAGCGGGCCTAGCACAGATCCCTGTGGGACTCCACTGGTGGTTTTGAACGTTTGGGATATAGCTCCGTTAACTTTAACTTGGGCGTCGCGATCTGACAGATAGTCGCACAACCATGAGAGGAGTGGATCACATATTCCTGAAACAGTGGAGGAATGGTAAATAAGTAGCGCTTGTATGCCACTGTTGGATAAGGCTGGTACGACCAACCTGTTCAATCACATATGTCCAAACACATGTTTAATGGGGTTTAACCCATAACCATGAACAAAAATATTCATTTGCATGCATTTCCATCACACCCCACGAGTGGATTAGTTTAGTTTTGTTTAGTTCAGTTCAGTAAGCACATGACTGTAATCCGTTGATAAGCCAATGGAGCTCCCACACTTTCTGTCGGTGAGATGCTTCTAAGACGTGCCCACCACTGTCAACGTAGGTTCTCTGTTCATCGGTATCCTCTTCGTATGCGATGTGCGTTGATATGTCAAGAGTTATCGGGACCGTCTATCGGTATACAGCGATTTCTACATGCAACTGGGAAATAACAGAAAGGGTTTCTCCTTCAACAATTTGATGACAGGTCAGCCTAAAAGTAATTTGTGTGTACATTTGAAACGTTATATTATAAAATTGCATTGTTATGTGTTTCAGTGCTGTTTTTTTTTATTTTTTTCTATCGCAGTAAATTGTGCATAAAATAAACGTAAATCATGTTCACGCAGAATGAATCGACAAGCAGTCTGCGATTTCAGAGAACAAAGTCAAACAATGTCACGGCATGTGGCATCCAGATATTTTTTTGGACGCGCTTACGGATCAGATTGATTTGATCCTCAGGCAGCTTATTCCAGGCGCTTATCGCTCTTACACTGAAGAAGTGTTGCTTAAAATTCAGACAATTTTGACATGTCGCAAGTTTCATTGTATGCTTCCTAATTAATGGGCTGATTGCTCGAGGGAACAGGTTTTGGTAACCGCGGTCGCGTAGACCTTTCGAGAATCTGAAAGTTTCAATCAAGTAGCCCATTAGAGACCGGCTCCAAATTGAGAAGAGTCTTAAAGTGACGTACCTTGTATGATTTATTGGACATATCTTCAATCATTTTGGTAGTCAAACGGTACACGCGCTCTAGCAGTGATAAAATTTTTAGAAGAATCAGCACCAGACTTGCACGCAGTATTCTAAATGAGGTCTCACTATGACCATATATAAAGGGATAAATACTTCAGGCGTTCTACATATTAGAAGAGATTTGAGCCTAAAGAGCTGTACTCTAGCCTGTTATGAATTTGAAACATTTTGCACTCCCCATTTGAAATCAGCTGCTTCGATTATTCCTAAGCCCTTGACCTTCTGAATAGATACGAAATCAATCTCAGTGCTATTAAAATTCACTTTAATTTTGTTGACTACTGCAGACAATATACGACATATACCATAGTCCAGAGGAAGGTCGCAATCTTGGGACAATTTATTGAACATTTCGATATCTCTCAACAGATCACCGTGATCACTGGATCCGATGAATTAGACATAATCCAAAAGTATGTCGTAGGGACATGCCAAATCATTGATGAACATTAGAAAAGAATTATGACTCAAGTACTGAATCCTGTGTTTCTTCACTGGTAACTTTAGCGAATTCAGTTTTGTACATTTTCCTGTCACTGTCCCGCATTATAATCACCCGTCGCATCGCAGGTGCCAACATTGTGGTTTGTTGCGTCTCTTGACATGCATCAACTAAGCAAACCTATCTCCCAAGGTAGACAGACAGTGGTGTTTATGCTGCCAGTTTGTTGCTATATCATTGCCTGCGTATTGAGACAAGATCTTTTAAGCTTTCTCTGAGACAACATTCCAGTCTACAAGATTGCAATTGCGCCCCAGTTTAGTAGGAAGTTTGTCATAACTGAGTACCATTTAGAAGCTGATCACCACGTAATCACTTTTTTCATGTGGAGTGAGATGAATGACATGTCGAACCATTTCTTCGCTCGAATATATCACGAAATCCTGGGAAGGTAAGCAGCCCTGAGGAAACCTTGTGTGCTCATTCATATGTTGATCCATGGCATGCATGTGAGTCGTTCAATGAAGTCATCAGACATCTTATGAAGATGATGATCAGCAGTGAGATTGTCAAGCAAAATGTACAAGTCCAGCGATCCTGCTTGATGGCGTGGACGTTTGCTTCTTACGATATTTTGATATTGTTGTGGACATCCGAGCTATTTCAAGATTATCACAAGATCTTTTATTCTATTTTCAACGGATTTGAACATGGTTTCGACTCGTAAATCTGCAAAACGGGATCATGCAGCATCGACTGCAAGGAAACCTTAAGAGAATGAGGGTTCCGCTGCTCAGTCTGGGGATTCTTGTCTGGTTTGTTCGAAACAGGTCGCAAATAACGGTAAAGCTGTTCAATGTGAAATATATTTAATGTGGATGCATATTCGACGTGGTGGAATGAAGTTAGAGATGTATCGTTGGCTTCAGAAAAATCATTCGCACGATGTGTAAGTTATGCCTTCCATGAATGGTTTTAAGCTCGTAGGTACTCAGCTTCAAGTTAACACGGCATTTGCTAAGACTTCAGAAGGTCTTGATAGGGGTATTGTAAATAGTGGCTCATTAACTACCACAGCTGTATAAAGCAATCAACAACAAAGACTAGAGATTTACCACTGATGAAAGTAGAAAATCCTGAATCATTCTATACAATGCGCCGGAGCAAACAGGTGATTTGGCGATAGACGGGGTTAAACAGAAACGGGATTTCTTAAACTCTGCCCTTGCCCCCCTTTTCGACGAAGGGGACAAGGGTGTAACGGTACACAGATCGTGTCGTCTAGGCCGCGGGTTATCGCCAGGTGATCGCCTTAGACCGTTAAAGATTGTGTTAGACTCAGCTGAGAAACTGTCCTTACTTCTAAAGAAGGGTTACAGGTTGATAGGTAGTAAACTTTCGGCGGAAGATCGTGTGAAAATGAAAAAAGCTACTCAGGGGATTAGCGATCGCAGAGCCACAGGTGAAACTAACTGATGTTGTGAGGATAAGGCCAAAAGTTCGTTTGGAGCCTCTGAAGATAGGCATTCGGAGGTATCCGGATCTTTAGAAGTGATATATTTTAATGCACGGAGCTTAATAAACGAACTGGATAAACTCTTTGAGCGGATTAGACTGGACCCTCCAGCAATTATTGCGGTGACGGAAACCTGGCTCTCAGCTGAGCAGGATGATCTCGTGCTGGCCCTACCTGGATATAAACTCCTTCGTTCAGATCGAACAGACGCAAGAATCGGTGGTGGGGTTGATTTATACTTCCATCAGCATAATTTCGTCGCTGTGTTAGCTCGTTTCCAGCAGACTGCCGGTATGGGTGAAGGCTTATGGTGCCGTATAAGGTTTGCAGCTTCATTTGCCTCGATAAATTTCATTTATCTTTCTCCCAATACTCAGAAATATACACTCATATCTCAGATCTCTCACTATGATAGATCTTCAAACTGAATGATTATTGGCAATTTCAATGCTCCTATTATTGATTAGACTTCGCTTAAGGAAAGTGTTGAGTCATTCGAGCAGGACTTATTGAACTCTGTGGTTGATGTGTGCCTCGTGCAGCTTGTTTCCCATACGACCAGAGTAGGACCTACTGGGTGCGAGTCGATTTTGGACTCGGTATTCACTCCAACGCAGTTCGATATTACTCTGCTTCGGGCTAAGGCTCTATTATACTGTAGTGATCATACCACCATAAGTTTTATTTGGAAACGCAACACTGGCTGGGTACTAGATCCTTTGTCCGGAAGAAATTTTTGGAATGCAGAAACGGATAGTTTATGGGATGTTGCTTCATCCCTCGATTGGTCTTTCGATAAATCAGCCGAGGTTGAAGATTGTTGGCTGGTGATCCAGAATAATATCTGGACATTTGTTGAGGTGGTTGTTCCGTTGTCTCCTTGGTTTGACAAGGATCTTGGGAAAATTTCGCGGCAACGTCAAAAGCTCTGGGCTATTTTCGCCACTGACTATGACAATTATAGGCAAGCTAGAAACCTCTGCACGGCATTGAAACGAAGAGAACGTATGTTGTACGAGCAGCGATTTGTTGCCGAGTCTACGTGTGCAGCAAAACCGCTATTCGCATACATTCCTCGCCGCACAAAAGCATCGCCATATATCACTAATTTGATAGATACTAAATGGGTAGACATTACTGTCGATGGTTTGAAAGCTAAAGTCATGGTTAAGCAATACGCATCCGTGAACTGTCTCGAAGACAGTGATCCGCTTCTATCTCTCAGTCCTGTCAGGTACTGTCTGATCTTGATGTAGGTGTAGAGACGGTTAAACTGCTGATGGAACAGTTAAACACAAAATATGCGCCATGACCAAACGGTATTTATCAGTTGGTTTTACGAGCACTATCAGACGTGTTGTGCGATTCGCTGGTCAGGTTGTTTAAAAAATCTGTAAAATTATGGGTCTTGCCACAAGAATGGAAACATGGCATTATTAAACCCATGTTTAGGAGTGGGGACCCTAGATTTCCCGCTAATTACAGACCGTTTACACTGACTTCTGTGATCGGGAAATAATTAGAGAACTTGATCAAGAGGAAAATAGAGCACTTTCTTTTGGGGTGTGGGCGTTGGTGTCCACAACAACATCGATTCATTAAAAATCGCTCGTTCGTAAGTAATCTGCTCTAGGTTGGTGTGCTTTGACTGATTTTGGTCAAGCTGTTGATGGCTTTTTTATTGACTCCAGTAATGCGTTTGACCGCGTGCCCCTCCAATGATTGCTCGTCAAGCTGGAGGTTCTTGGTATTTAATGGTGTCTTCTTAAGTGGATCGAGGCATTCATCTTACGGCGGTTAAACCGTGTAGAGGTAAATGAGGTTTTGTCTTTAGAGGAGAAAGAAAGCTCCGGAGTGCCGCATGGATCTGTCCTCGGACCATTGTTATTCAAACTGTTCGTGAATGACATTCCGGACGCGGTAGACATCGATTGTCTTTTATTTGCGGACGATCTGAAACTGTGGGCCTCCGTCAGTTTCTGTGATAACCACAAACAACTGCAACAAGCAGCTGATGACTTAGTAGGCTAGACACATCACTGGCCGCTGTCTATAAATGATGACAAGACAGTCGACATGCGCATATACTTCGATGGCACTGCTGGTGAACACTTTATGGGAAGTAAGTCTATTAGAGCGGTGACGGTTGAAAAAGACTTAGGGATTCTATTTTTGGATTACTTGAAGTCAAACGCTTACACTTGTTGGAGAATAGGTAGCGCTACCAGGATGCTCTGGGCGATTCGGCGTTTATTTGCGACCTTTACTCCGCAAATGTTCCTGACACTTTTCTCTGCTTAAGTTCGTCATCTGGGGCTACCTGTTGCATTTCCTCAGCCTAAAGGCAAATGCGACTCCTTGAAGAGAGTACAAAGGAGGGGACTAAGATGGTTCATAAAATTTGCCATCTCGCGTACAAGGATAGAAGTAGCTTACTTAAACTTTACCCTTAGAACTTCGAAGGCAAAGGCTCGACCTGCTCCTGACACGCGTAATCTTCTCGGCCAATATGGAGACGAGTTCCTTAGGTACTTCCTATTACTTGGTGAGTCAAGGACTCGTGGGCATGACCTTATGTTGCAGAGGCCTAGAAGACTAAAGCTGAGTAATGCGAGCACGCTATCCACGCGTGTGGTGAACATTTGGAACTCTCCTGTCTTTACCATCAGAACAGCTATTCAAAAGCACGGTCGATCGGTATTTGTTGAGGCGAATGGACATGATCCCCGGAGTAATATAGTGATGTTCCTCTACTCTCAGGGTTCGCATTGTCAGCAGTAGTCACCCATGTTTATTGCTGTGATGAAGCTTAAACTGGATTTCATACCTTCTGCTTTCGATTCAGAAGAAAAAGAAGAACTGAAATGAAATGAATTAAACTGAACTAAATAAACCATTGATTTTACAAATGCTAAGGTCGAACATAATTATATTTTTGTTTCGGTAGCTACCGATAAAGAATAGTTTGGTAAAAATTGTACACAAAATAGCTCGTGTAAATGAAGCTTGATGAAGGGAGAGTAGTCGAAGTATGCTATCTTGATTTTCAAAAGGCATTTGACTCAGTGAACCATAGTTACCTTCTGCACAAACTAAGTATGTGTAGCGTCACAGGTGACCTACTCGATGGTTAAACAGGTTCCTAACTAATCGCACTAATTATGTTAAAATTGCAGGGGTGTGCTCGGAGGAATCACTGAATCTCAGTGGAGTGCCTCAAGGCTCGGTGCTTGGTTCAATAATTTTTCTTATTTTTTGTAAACGACCTGCAGCGTGCTTGAGTTCACGCTGCTTTCTGTTTGCTGGTGATGTTAGAATCCTAGGAACCGATAGTAGAGATACGCTTATCTCTGATTTACAAAAAGTAATCGAGTGGACAAAGACGTGGGACTTGCCACTAAACTTGGGGAAGAGCTGTCTTCTGACGACTGATTTAGCGACAACCCAACTAGAAGTTGGTGGACGAACTATCAGAATAGATGCTGTTCAGAAAGTGAAGGATCTCGGCATTACTATAACAGGCGATTTTAAATGCGCTACTCGAAGTGCCGAAGCTGCAAACAAGGCTCGCAGAGAATTGTTCAGAATTCGCTCAGCGTTATCTTACCAAAAATCTTCAATCTTCATTCCCTTATACAAAGTAGTCGTGCGGCCTCACTTGGAATACTGCGATCAATCCTTGGCACCGTACTTAAAAAATTATATAGCATGTCTCGAAATCGTCCAGCGCCTTGCGATAAGGATGGTTGAGGGTCAGACAGGTAAAACCTATGAGGCTAGACTCGAGAACCTCGGTTTGTTCTCACGACGGCTGCGAGGTGACCTAATAGAAGCCTTCAAGATAATATTACTGAAATCCTTAAACTTGACCCTAAAGCAGTTACGAGGGGTAGTTATATAAAACTTCTTAAGAGTAGGCCCAGGTTGCTGGCACGCGAGCACTTTTTCAGCAACCTTCGTTGTTGACTTCTGTAACAAGCTCCCAGATTGTATAGTAAGCCTCCCAAATTTGTTGAGCTTTAAAAGGGAATTGGACGTCAAATGGTCAATCATATTTCCGCACATTATCCAATAAAAAAAACATTTTTTTACATTTCTATCATATCTGTCTAGGCCTAGCAACCCGACAACAAATTAGCCCACATGCAGTTAATGACTGTTTATTACTTTGCCTCGACTAGGCTAGTGATCTCAAACACCATACATTGTTCACGCATATTATTGCATTGTTTCATGAATAGCTGACATCTCACCGTGCTGGTGAAAAGAAACTCTACCTTACTTTCAAGATATTCGGAAACAAGAGCGTATGAAAATTACGAACTGTATACTCCACATATCGAAGTGCCGGGTGCTCAACCACACACCGTCGAAGGAAATCTGGGCCTGGCAACCTGACAGCAAATTAGCCCACATGCAGTATATGACTGTTTTTCACTTTGCCTCGACTAAACTAGTGATTCCATACACCATACATCGTTCACGCATATTATTGCATTGTTTCATGAATAGCTGACCTCTCACCGTGCTGGTGAAGAGAAACCCTACCTTAATTTCAAGATATTCGGAAACAAGAACGTATGAAAATTACGAACTGTATACTCCATATCAAAGTGCAGAGTGCTCAACCACATACCGTCGAAGGAAATCTAAGCGCGTGATTGGCTTTTAGCCACCTTCAGCCCTGTGAAACTTGAACTTGAATTTGAACTTGAAATAATTCAATGTAATTCAGGAGTTTTGAAGATGTAGCGCATATTTGCTATAGGGAATAATTGAAAATCTCTCTATCTTCAATAATAATTTATAAGATTTCATATTATGAATAGATTTATAGGGCTTGTTAGCTTCTCTTCTAAAATTAATTATGCACATAGGTTTGTTTTACTGCACCAGAGCAACTTTACCTTAACGCGAACACATGTTAACAAAATGAATCAGCCCGGGCCCAGCATAAAATTAACAACATCGCAACTACAAGCTATCGATGATTATGCGGAATACCGGAGGTATGGATAGTCCACAATAAAAATATTATTTTGGTAGGATCGTTGGTGAAGATGATGGTGGAAAACTGTTCACCCCGGAACAATATGAAGCCTACAAACGAAAATATATTCCAATAGTATGTATCATTATATTCTTTCCATGTTTACTTTTGACAGAGAACAAAAAACAGAATTTTCATTTCCTGGGTTAATCCAAACGGTGTGGATTGTATTCTTGTTGGCCCACAGACAGAGTGCTTTTGTCAACATCGGTTTGTCGTATTTGAAAAATTGGCTTTTACACCTCAATTACAGCTACTTACATATATTGAGCAGATGCAATGCATTTCACGGCAGCATTCAATTTGTTTTATGCGATCGATGTTGCAGCTTAAATTGACGTTTAAGTTGCAAAAATAAATGTGAAGGCTGAATTGATCTGAAATGATCAATAGTCAATAGTCGATAGAGTATTGTGGGAAAAAAGCTACAAGCCTAATGGAATAACCGCAGGATAGTTAGCACAATGGGTCTGAAGAAGTTTTGAGCAGTTCAGCAAAGTGGTCGAGGGGAAACGTGATCCATATTTGTTGGGACGGAAAACGCTGTGGAAATAGGGAAAGATATGGTGCAGTATCACAAAGAATATAATCGTGAAAAAGCATGATTAAAAATTGTGTATAGTCTGATAAAAGTGGAGGTCGAGGCGTTTTTTTAAAAATAATTAGTGATGGGGCAGAAATAAACGAAAGGGGTAGTGCGTTCCAAACACGAGGAATCCGGACTGCAAAGATTGTCGGCGGCAGTCCAATTTACTGTGCAGATGTGCCAACTTCAAGGGATGACCACGATTTGCTGAGTATGGGGCCATTTCATGCATACCCTTACATGGGTGAGTTTCTTCCGACAATATCCGATACGCAAGGATCAGATCTCCTCGGATACGACGATAGTTTGTAGGAGACAATTGTAAAATTGCAAGACGTTCCTCGTAGCTGCCGAAGCCAAGCCCTTCGACAAGCTTTGAAGAACGTCTCTGCGGCTGTTCTAGGGCGTGCTGGTCACGTTTCAACCCTGGGTTCCAGGCGGAGGCAGCATAATCCAAGTGTGGCCTGATGTACGCCTGAAGAAGAAACGGAAAGAGACGTGGATCGATTGTTCCAAACTCATGTTTTAAAAGCCAAACGTTCCTATTCGCCACGGTTGAAGCTCTACTAAACTGAGCAGAGCAGCTCAAATCATGTTGTATAATCACCCTAAGATCTTTTTATTGCATCTTGACTGCGAGCATCTTGCCACCTAGATTATAGTCAGGGTCGCCAGAAGACGAATGCGTAATGTGTGGCATCTGTCAATGTTGAATGGTAAGCGATTGATCGTAGACCATTCGTGTAATGAATCCAGGTCGAATTAAAGTTTTTTCATCACTGAGTGAGTTGATTACCCGCCAAATCTTGATATCATCCGCGAACAGGAGAAATGTTGATTCGACGTACCCAACAATGTCCTTGATAAATATCGAAAATAGACGCGGGCCAAGAACGGACCCCTGAGGTACTCCACACTGAATTGGAAATGGCTCTGAAAGGGTCTGTCTAACACGCACCCGAAGGTTTCACGAACGTAGGAATGCAGATACCCATGACAGCAACACGGGTGGAATACCTGTTGCTTGCATCTTGTTAAGCAATATCCCATGGTCAACTCGGTCAAATGCCTTAGAGAAATCCAAGTAAATGACGTTTACGCCCTGACCTGATATGGTCATTCTACATATTCGTCGATTTGTAAACTAAGGATTGTTGCATGTTTCTCGTTGAATGTGATAATGAATTTACGTTCATTATTTTAGTCTGTTGCATCGACAAGTTGTACCTCAGTATTCGAAAGTTCTACTCATTGAGAGAATGAATGAGTGTACTGATGCAGACAACTTACATATTTTATCATTTTATCATTTATATTCTCGATCTCACAAGTAATAATGAAACATAATCTTAGTGCTAGTACACAATACTGTATTAATAAAAGCAGTATCTTCTTGATTGTCGAAACTAGAATTCAAGGATCTCGTTTTCTGAACAGTGCTTTAGATGGAATTTTGGTATTAAATATTTTGAACCAATAGAGTAGAATTAGTTTTAAAATCTGGACACATTTTATTTGTAACTCAAATCTGCGACTATCTATTATGCTATCAATTGATAGGGCAAGGTTTCATGTGCAACAAAGCGGACCACGCTCTCTTAAATTGTGATTCATTTTGTATATTACTGTTGAAATAAGCTTTGAATCAATGATTGCAAGTTACCTATTTAGAACGTTGGCCAAATCAATAAAATGCTATGTTGATATATTTTAAAACTCATTATCATCAATTGCATCATACGACCTGTTATATAATTTGTAAATGATGCACGTATCATCACAATAATTAAAACGTATGAACTCGGACATTTCGCTAAGTTGATCGGTTCTGTTACTCAATTAGTTATAATCTAGTTGCTTATGTCTGTTATTATGATCATTTACACGTAGACATGATCAAAAGGCGACTCAAAAAGATTTGTTGCACGGATGTGCAATCGTGCAGCATTTATGTGCTGTGCGGCTAACATCGTGCTAAATTGATTGGCCAACGGTAGTAAGCTGCATGTTGAAACACGCTGGAGTCTCACTATCATTCCAATTCCCCCTCTGTCTAGGCCTGGGCAACCTGACAGTATCTTAGCCCACGTTCAGCCTCTGACTGTGCGGCACTTGGTCTGGATCAGGCTTGTGCTTCCATACCATTCATACCATACCAATATGATTTGTGTAGCTTCAAAAAATATTTGAACATAGTAAATTAAAGAGAACAAAACTGATGAACATGAATCAGCATTTTCTCGTTGTGCATCATATGATGGTTATAAATCTGTGAAAAAATAAGAAATAAGAAATTACTAATTAAAATAAAATTAGCGCTTCTAGATAACATTAAATTCAAACGTGTATTATGTCTCCCTTCCTATAACAAGAATGCATGTCCAAAAAAGCTCATTTACATGCATTTCTGTCTTCAGTTTCATCTTATTCAAAGTCAAATTGTAACTCATATTTATTCAGTGATTAGAAATTAGTTGAATAATTATAGACCCTGTTGTGTTTTAATACCGGACAAAGTTCAATCATTATATTCTTGGTTTTAACATGATTCAAGATTCAAAATTCAAGATTTATGGTTGAAAAAGCAATTAACTTTACAATAACCACATAACCAACATATTTTGAAATTGATTATGCTGTTCGGCAAAATGCATCCCGTACTTTTATTTCAGCCACGTTTCTTCATAAATTATCTCAAAAACTTATTCAAAATGGCGTTTCTGTATCCAATACACTTTGACATTGAATGCCGCTATTTTCTTCTATATGATGTTGAGCAATTTGTGAGATGCTTTTCATAAGCTATTAAAGAATTAGTATATTCATTTTTCGAAGAAATATATTTGTTGGGACTTGACTAATATTTCATAGTTAAAGATTAACTTCGATTTTCAAACTCTTTAAATTTGAAATAAATAAAGTACCTTTGTTTCTGCTTAGGAAACGTAAACTGCCATTAGCCAAATAAAAACCATTCATTGAAAATTTAGAGGCAAACTTAAATACACTGAAATTGAAAATGAAACTTTCGTATTGTTTATAAGATAAACTAAAAAGATGCATATAACCAATATATGTTTCAAATCGTATACAGTTAATAGGGGAAACAAAACTTTCAATAGAGTATGATATAAATAAATACACAAGATTCAAGATTCAAGATTTATGGTTAAAAAAAGCAAATTGCTGTACAGTACCATAGGATATACGTATAAAAAATTTATAAAAAAAATCGTTACTTGTATGATCATCTCCGTTTTCTTCATAGGTGGAGCAAAAATAATCCTCAATGGCGACACAGACTGAGGGATGGACGGTAGTTCCGTGCGTTAAAAAATATAGACATCAATATGTAGGGGCCAACGCAGTAGTTCTCAACATAAGGTTTCGTAACCTTTGTTTAAAGATGTGCTCGTTCGCTGAGGTAACAATATCTGTCGGCAAGCTATTCCACAAGAAGCATACACGAACAGCGAAGAAGTGACGACGACAATTCAATCGTGAGTGTGGGATTTGAAGGGTCAAAGGGTGGCTGCGTGTGGGGACAACCGAACCAAACTTGAAGAGGTGTTTGAGAGGGTGGGATTTCGCATAGATGATTCGATATGTCAGAGTGAGGTCGTGTAGGATACGCCTGCGCTCGAGGGTGCACAGTCCAAGTCTGGTCAGTCGCTGCTCAAAGGGTAAATTATTCAATCCGGTAACCATTTTTGTTGCCTTGTGATAAATTCGTTCGAGGAGCGAGTTTTTTTCCATCCATGGCGTCCAAGCTTGTACAGCGTAGTCAACGACAGGATGTATGTAAGTGTTTAGTAATTTCGCGAGTGAGTGTGGTGGGAAACGTCCGAAAATGCGTTTCAGTAAACCTAGCAAGCTGCACGCACGCTTGTAGACGGCGTCGCACTGTAGGCTGTTCTTCAAAGTGCCAGACACCAAGATTCCGAGATCTTTTTGTGATGTACTCCATTCAAGCGGGTGGCTGCCAAGTTTGTAGGTAAAGGGAAAGGGTTTTCCGACTTGCAACATTTTGCACTTGCGGAAATTAAATGGCAGTTTGTTTTGGATTGACCACTGGTGCAGCTTATTCAAATCTCCTTGCAGAACATGACAGTCCTCGATAGAGTTGACCTTCGTCCAGATTTTTACATCATCTGCGAATAAAACAAGCTTACATGCTAGTAAGTTCGGTAGATCGTTTATAAATATGAGGAACAGTATGGGACCGAGAACCGAACCCTGAGGGACTCCGCTCGTGGCTTCAATTGTTCGAGAAGTTTCACCATCTATTCTGACTTTTACTTTGCGTCCAGACAGGTAACTTGTGAACCATGTTAGTAGGTTTCCGATGACGCCAACATTCTGCAGTTTCTGAAGCAGTAAGGAGTGATTTACTCTGTCGAATGCTTTAGATATATCTAAGTAACCGGCATGGACGGAACCCCCTTGGTCTAGTGCTTGCGTCCAGCCATTTAGAGTCGTGAGCAAGTTAGACAGGCATGAATATGTTTTCCTAAATCTGGATATTATTAGTGCCAGCATATCAAAATGATAATCAAAGCGAAATTTAACATCTGTACCAAAAACGTCGGTGTGATGTTCAGAAAACTATTGAAAGATTGTAACGGCGTTATTAAACACTTTTAACATTGATATTTTTACCGTAGCGAGAACAAACATTTATAACAATTCTTTGAGCAAGAGTTCATTAGAATGCGGATTCCGTAAATTTGAAAATTACGTCTGGATTCTACGTAAATTATCGCTCGTAGAGCTCTCAATTCAAATCAGTTAAATACATTCAATGGCTACGGAGTAACACATGGTGATTAGGTGTTAGGAAATATTTAAAATCTATTAGTCTTTCGTGACAGAATCTAGAGAGCATAAAAGACAGCGTTAATGATGGAGGAGGCTTGTTGTTGGTATTGCCACATCACATTCTCAAGGATGATTTAACTAAATGATGCAAATTTATTACTCACTGATTTTAAAATGTGGTCTAATATCACTGAAAAACTACGCGAACATGACACCATGTTTTGTCCCGTTAAAAGTTAACAGATACACAATCAAAAACTATACGCACATGTAAAAAAGTTTTGCCAATCTATTAAAGAAGAAATGATTTCGAATCTAATCAAATATCTACTTATAAGTCCTATTGGTCTCTGACGTTTTAGATATGCATGTACATAATGCTTCTGAACAGCATACAGGTTGTTGTGCTTTGAGTTTTAATATCATATAGCATATTTACATTCCGGTTAAAATTATAGTCATCATTTACTCATAACCCATATACGAGAGTGATATGCTTAGTCTATTTACATGCCAGAGTCCAGTTATTTGTTGTTTATTTATAAATCTGGAATGATTATTGTCAGATTAGTTTTGATATTCGGGATGTCTCCACAAAAATTAAAGTCGTTTGACCAAGCAAATATTTAATTTCAGGTTGATACAACATCAAACCGATTATGAGACTCTTCCTGAAACGAGACCAATACCAATACCTTGTAGACACTGCGCTTGCGCCAGCTTCCATGTGATGCCCAAATTTGGTAGCCAAATCGCACGATGCCACTGCAAGCATGTGGCCACCGATCACCAAGTGGTAACGTTTTAATTCCATCAATATTCTACTTATATTTTACTAGTACCGAAAAAGTAAAAATACTAATTCAAAACTGTTCAAAAATTAGATCTGATTAACATATATTGTATGGGCCACACATATTACGCTATTTGGAAGATTAAATTTGAAGCGAGTTCGTAATATGAAAAAATGAATTATTCACAAGTTCGATATTTTCCTCTCAGTCGAGTGTAAGCGCATTGGATTTCAGCATTATATAATTTATATTACATTGGCCTTGAGAGAGAACCAGCAAACATGGCATTTTCTTCCAGTCATACCTCTATCAATATATACAACTCTTAATCGGATCTGATATTTTTAAACTAATTTCCATAATTTACATTAGCTAGTTGCTCATCCCGCTAAATAGGAATCTGATTGGGTGATTCATATTTTCCAAATTTGTAAAGTACATTCTGAAAATCAGTTGGTAGCGTACATGAAGATATTTTAGAACAAGTTTTTGAATTAGTTGGAGTGGGATTGAATGCAATAACAGCTCTCCGAAACATTTTCACTCGTGACGCCTTGCAGTACTGGGGTATATCGTAAATGTTTCCGTTTTAGCCTTTGAAGTTTCGCCGAATTAATCTAGTTGGAATTCAAAGTTTATTGTGATTATTAATTACATAACTTGACTAACTTTAAGACATCCAAACATTCAGAATTATGTTCGTACTATCGCAGGACGCCCAAAATTGTAAAGCACTGCTGTATCACATGGAAATCATACCTGTGAATGCGGTAAAACACATAAACTTAAAAATATATTCATTTGTATGATTTCAACTGAAACACCGCACGACTGGTTCATGAATTTCGCTATCAACATGAATAAAATTGCCATCAGTAATTTAAATAAATAGAACTGTATTGAAGGCGGGGCTCCTGAATTGGCCATGCGTTATTGAAATACTTCCGAAATAACATTTATTGGCTGAAACATCAGGTACTACGTGCTTTCATTCACGTCTTAAACACGTAGCTCTGCTAAAATTACAAAACTCGCTTTAAATTTTACTCTTTGTTTAGAAATTCTGCGTCTGTTTTTGTTATGAATGTTTGGATTCTCAGCTTGTTTTAACTCATTTTTCAACAGAAACAACCCTATCTTTGCTCCAAACCAAACTGCAAATGTACTGGCTTCAAAACCAGCATGCACTGTGACTGTGGCATTGAGTCATACAAACACCAGATGGTTGTAAGTACCTAGTTGTTACAAATCTATCAATATATTCTTCCCATTATGTCCCCACTAATATTTGTGTCTCCCCGTAGATGGAAACTGCAGCCGAGCGACACGGTCGAGGTCGACCCATTGGCAAACCCTGCCCGTATCAAGCCATGGGTGGTATCACGGGGTTCTCTTCCCTATCTCCCGGAATCATTCGAATGGACGAGAGCGGTGCTGGTGGGATGTTGACCGAAGAGGAATTGAACGCACCAATCACGGCGAACGATCATCCATTCTTGAGAAGTCAAGCTCAAGCAGTGTACCTGTATAAACTGGCCCAGAATGATCTGGAAGGTGATTGGATTCGCTTGTCAGAAACAAATGAATCCATCCGGAATTGTTTAGACAATGTTCCATTCTGCACAGACAATTTTTCCGTTTATAAAAAACAGTATTTCAGCATGAACGAAAAAGCTCGTTTGCATGCATTTTCAACGAACACACACACAACAACCGGTTTCGTGCGGTTTACACTCATCATGTAGGGACAGTATGATAAGAATCCGCATGCGCTTGAAACAGTGAATAAAGGATGAATGTAAACAGCACGAAACGGGGTGTAGTGTGTGTGTGTGAAGAAAATGCATGCAAATCAGCTTTGCGGTTCATCGTCATGGGTTTAAACCCTGTCGACTTAGGAGTGGGCTCATGTGATTAAACAAGTTGTTTGTACCAGCCTTATGCAACAGCGATATACAAACACAACTTGTTTACCATTCCTCCACTTTGTCGAGCCTCTGTTGGATAAGGTAGGCATGGCAAACATGTTCTAACACATGTACCCACACAGATGTAGGCCTAAACGAAAAATACATATTTGCATTGGATCAAAAGCCAAAATTTCAAACAAAGCTTGAAATTCGAAGCCTTTTTGGATAAGGCTGGCACCATTACAGTTTTCAATTTCCCACACTAATTAATGTATTTAATGTAATGTATTTGCTTTTCACGAAGAAACCGAAATTTGTTTTACTACTATTTTGCTCAACAGGAGCGCAACGAGAACTTCCAGAAGTGCTATCACAAATGCGCCGCCCCGGTGAATCAGAATTGGACTACTATGAGCGCCGTTATCAAGAGAGGGTAAGGCTTTTGAAGTTTAATAAGAATGAAATTTCTTGCTTATCAATTAGCAATATTCAAATATACGTAACATTTTCGTTATATGGTAGAGTGCAGTTAGATTGAGAATTGTTTTAATCCGGAAAATTTGTTTACCCATGATTCAACTAAAATTATTTCGAGCAAACAGTGGGAAAGTTCAGTAACGACATGCTGTGATCTCTTTAAGACGTAGTTTGACAGAATAGCACGGAATTCATTGCTTAATTCAAATGTGATATGTGGGTAAGAAGCTATGTTATACATTACCCACAAAAATGTAAATCGGGTAGGATGGTATGAAATTATCATAACATATTTTTATGCAATATTATCAAACGTAAAATCGCTTTTCCGCAAGACATTTTGTGATTTTGTAAAAGCGTCAACGGTTTCAGTTTGTACCACGTGAGTTGGCAGACTGTTTCATAATTGCCAAAGTAATGTGTTGCTCATATCCCTATCCCTTTACACATTACTTTGGTCATCCATTAAGCGCCTTGAGTTACTTGACCACGAATCACTTTTGTATTATGTGTTTAACATCGTGGTTCGTGACAACAACCCTATTATAACAGTGGCATACAAGTATAAACTTTGCTTCATAATTGCGTTGTGCAGACTAAAAATGCTTATTACCGGCAGTTGAAGCAGCTATGCTTTCGGTAGAATATTAACCAGTGACCACGAAGATGTGTGTTATTTAAAAAGAGTAACAAACGTTTTCAGTCTTCTGAAGCGCGTTTCATATGGATAATTAGAATGTCCAAGGACAAACTTTTCGCTTTGTGCTATGGAGTTTCAAATAGCTGAATATTTTTTGCAAACAAGTATGAAGGCTCGAACATGGAAAGGAATAACTTATGGTGTTTCTTATACCTTTGATTTATATCTAGTATATTTTATTTTGCAAAACATGTATACCAATTCAAATACGAATTATAAGTACAAAAGACCGAATTCTTACAGAAGAAACCAAATTCGAATGCCATTACCTGACCGAGCTAGAACTTGCTTATTCATATTAAAATTTGGCTATTCAAAGTAGTGGTGACATTGTATTGACTTCAGCCCCATCCACAAGTTAACAGTGACAACGCCATTCCTCAAAAAGGGACAATCTGCACGAGTTAAGTAGGCATTTAACACTGCCTCATTTAAACTCCGGGCATGGAGCTGGGTTTGTGTACCTTGTACACTTGCCACTTTGAAATGTTAATTCTCAAAGTAACGTTGGCTATTCGTTCGCCTAAATAAGTTCCATGTTTGATACATACGATTGCTATACGCGATTCCTCTACACTGAAGCAACTAACCACAATAACTTGCAAATCGTCACCTACTCGTCGCTTCACATAACGGTTAGTCAGCCGTATAATGGACAGCATCGATTTTAAACTTGAAAAACGAAATAAATACATGCATTTTTCCATGAATGTTGACGGGGTGAATTTCATATAATATTCATTTGCTTATTCAAAAAATCATTTTATCATTTTATAGGAAACGACATAAGTGTTTAGTGAATTTTCATTCAATTTCAGGAAAAAGCAAAGTACATCAAGAAACCCCGGTAGCTATCAGTCGAAATATCCTTACCCACGTTACGCATTTCACTTAAATTGATTTATTTTGATGTATGATTTTCAGTTTACATTCATTTTTCGAAAAATACAACCGGTAGACTTAAAATGCTTGGTTTTGTGTTTACATTTTCCGATGAAATTTTGTTCGCCTGTTTTACTTTTGTGCATGACATGCAACGCATGATGAATCCGGCAAGTTATAGCCTTATATGCATTTCGTAGTA
>JACCGJ010000441.1:0-34454 GCA_013407085.1 Atriophallophorus winterbourni | reverse complement strand
GCAACCTGACAGCAAATTAGCCCACATGCAGTATATGACTGTTTTTCACTTTGCCTCGACTAAACTAGTGATTCCATACACCATACATCGTTCACGCATATTATTGCATTGTTTCATGAATAGCTGACCTCTCACCGTGCTGGTGAAGAGAAACCCTACCTTAATTTCAAGATATTCGGAAACAAGAACGTATGAAAATTACGAACTGTATACTCCATATCAAAGTGCAGAGTGCTCAACCACATACCGTCGAAGGAAATCTAAGCGCGTGATTGGCTTTTAGCCACCTTCAGCCCTGTGAAACTTGAACTTGAATTTGAACTTGAAATAATTCAATGTAATTCAGGAGTTTTGAAGATGTAGCGCATATTTGCTATAGGGAATAATTGAAAATCTCTCTATCTTCAATAATAATTTATAAGATTTCATATTATGAATAGATTTATAGGGCTTGTTAGCTTCTCTTCTAAAATTAATTATGCACATAGGTTTGTTTTACTGCACCAGAGCAACTTTACCTTAACGCGAACACATGTTAACAAAATGAATCAGCCCGGGCCCAGCATAAAATTAACAACATCGCAACTACAAGCTATCGATGATTATGCGGAATACCGGAGGTATGGATAGTCCACAATAAAAATATTATTTTGGTAGGATCGTTGGTGAAGATGATGGTGGAAAACTGTTCACCCCGGAACAATATGAAGCCTACAAACGAAAATATATTCCAATAGTATGTATCATTATATTCTTTCCATGTTTACTTTTGACAGAGAACAAAAAACAGAATTTTCATTTCCTGGGTTAATCCAAACGGTGTGGATTGTATTCTTGTTGGCCCACAGACAGAGTGCTTTTGTCAACATCGGTTTGTCGTATTTGAAAAATTGGCTTTTACACCTCAATTACAGCTACTTACATATATTGAGCAGATGCAATGCATTTCACGGCAGCATTCAATTTGTTTTATGCGATCGATGTTGCAGCTTAAATTGACGTTTAAGTTGCAAAAATAAATGTGAAGGCTGAATTGATCTGAAATGATCAATAGTCAATAGTCGATAGAGTATTGTGGGAAAAAAGCTACAAGCCTAATGGAATAACCGCAGGATAGTTAGCACAATGGGTCTGAAGAAGTTTTGAGCAGTTCAGCAAAGTGGTCGAGGGGAAACGTGATCCATATTTGTTGGGACGGAAAACGCTGTGGAAATAGGGAAAGATATGGTGCAGTATCACAAAGAATATAATCGTGAAAAAGCATGATTAAAAATTGTGTATAGTCTGATAAAAGTGGAGGTCGAGGCGTTTTTTTAAAAATAATTAGTGATGGGGCAGAAATAAACGAAAGGGGTAGTGCGTTCCAAACACGAGGAATCCGGACTGCAAAGATTGTCGGCGGCAGTCCAATTTACTGTGCAGATGTGCCAACTTCAAGGGATGACCACGATTTGCTGAGTATGGGGCCATTTCATGCATACCCTTACATGGGTGAGTTTCTTCCGACAATATCCGATACGCAAGGATCAGATCTCCTCGGATACGACGATAGTTTGTAGGAGACAATTGTAAAATTGCAAGACGTTCCTCGTAGCTGCCGAAGCCAAGCCCTTCGACAAGCTTTGAAGAACGTCTCTGCGGCTGTTCTAGGGCGTGCTGGTCACGTTTCAACCCTGGGTTCCAGGCGGAGGCAGCATAATCCAAGTGTGGCCTGATGTACGCCTGAAGAAGAAACGGAAAGAGACGTGGATCGATTGTTCCAAACTCATGTTTTAAAAGCCAAACGTTCCTATTCGCCACGGTTGAAGCTCTACTAAACTGAGCAGAGCAGCTCAAATCATGTTGTATAATCACCCTAAGATCTTTTTATTGCATCTTGACTGCGAGCATCTTGCCACCTAGATTATAGTCAGGGTCGCCAGAAGACGAATGCGTAATGTGTGGCATCTGTCAATGTTGAATGGTAAGCGATTGATCGTAGACCATTCGTGTAATGAATCCAGGTCGAATTAAAGTTTTTTCATCACTGAGTGAGTTGATTACCCGCCAAATCTTGATATCATCCGCGAACAGGAGAAATGTTGATTCGACGTACCCAACAATGTCCTTGATAAATATCGAAAATAGACGCGGGCCAAGAACGGACCCCTGAGGTACTCCACACTGAATTGGAAATGGCTCTGAAAGGGTCTGTCTAACACGCACCCGAAGGTTTCACGAACGTAGGAATGCAGATACCCATGACAGCAACACGGGTGGAATACCTGTTGCTTGCATCTTGTTAAGCAATATCCCATGGTCAACTCGGTCAAATGCCTTAGAGAAATCCAAGTAAATGACGTTTACGCCCTGACCTGATATGGTCATTCTACATATTCGTCGATTTGTAAACTAAGGATTGTTGCATGTTTCTCGTTGAATGTGATAATGAATTTACGTTCATTATTTTAGTCTGTTGCATCGACAAGTTGTACCTCAGTATTCGAAAGTTCTACTCATTGAGAGAATGAATGAGTGTACTGATGCAGACAACTTACATATTTTATCATTTTATCATTTATATTCTCGATCTCACAAGTAATAATGAAACATAATCTTAGTGCTAGTACACAATACTGTATTAATAAAAGCAGTATCTTCTTGATTGTCGAAACTAGAATTCAAGGATCTCGTTTTCTGAACAGTGCTTTAGATGGAATTTTGGTATTAAATATTTTGAACCAATAGAGTAGAATTAGTTTTAAAATCTGGACACATTTTATTTGTAACTCAAATCTGCGACTATCTATTATGCTATCAATTGATAGGGCAAGGTTTCATGTGCAACAAAGCGGACCACGCTCTCTTAAATTGTGATTCATTTTGTATATTACTGTTGAAATAAGCTTTGAATCAATGATTGCAAGTTACCTATTTAGAACGTTGGCCAAATCAATAAAATGCTATGTTGATATATTTTAAAACTCATTATCATCAATTGCATCATACGACCTGTTATATAATTTGTAAATGATGCACGTATCATCACAATAATTAAAACGTATGAACTCGGACATTTCGCTAAGTTGATCGGTTCTGTTACTCAATTAGTTATAATCTAGTTGCTTATGTCTGTTATTATGATCATTTACACGTAGACATGATCAAAAGGCGACTCAAAAAGATTTGTTGCACGGATGTGCAATCGTGCAGCATTTATGTGCTGTGCGGCTAACATCGTGCTAAATTGATTGGCCAACGGTAGTAAGCTGCATGTTGAAACACGCTGGAGTCTCACTATCATTCCAATTCCCCCTCTGTCTAGGCCTGGGCAACCTGACAGTATCTTAGCCCACGTTCAGCCTCTGACTGTGCGGCACTTGGTCTGGATCAGGCTTGTGCTTCCATACCATTCATACCATACCAATATGATTTGTGTAGCTTCAAAAAATATTTGAACATAGTAAATTAAAGAGAACAAAACTGATGAACATGAATCAGCATTTTCTCGTTGTGCATCATATGATGGTTATAAATCTGTGAAAAAATAAGAAATAAGAAATTACTAATTAAAATAAAATTAGCGCTTCTAGATAACATTAAATTCAAACGTGTATTATGTCTCCCTTCCTATAACAAGAATGCATGTCCAAAAAAGCTCATTTACATGCATTTCTGTCTTCAGTTTCATCTTATTCAAAGTCAAATTGTAACTCATATTTATTCAGTGATTAGAAATTAGTTGAATAATTATAGACCCTGTTGTGTTTTAATACCGGACAAAGTTCAATCATTATATTCTTGGTTTTAACATGATTCAAGATTCAAAATTCAAGATTTATGGTTGAAAAAGCAATTAACTTTACAATAACCACATAACCAACATATTTTGAAATTGATTATGCTGTTCGGCAAAATGCATCCCGTACTTTTATTTCAGCCACGTTTCTTCATAAATTATCTCAAAAACTTATTCAAAATGGCGTTTCTGTATCCAATACACTTTGACATTGAATGCCGCTATTTTCTTCTATATGATGTTGAGCAATTTGTGAGATGCTTTTCATAAGCTATTAAAGAATTAGTATATTCATTTTTCGAAGAAATATATTTGTTGGGACTTGACTAATATTTCATAGTTAAAGATTAACTTCGATTTTCAAACTCTTTAAATTTGAAATAAATAAAGTACCTTTGTTTCTGCTTAGGAAACGTAAACTGCCATTAGCCAAATAAAAACCATTCATTGAAAATTTAGAGGCAAACTTAAATACACTGAAATTGAAAATGAAACTTTCGTATTGTTTATAAGATAAACTAAAAAGATGCATATAACCAATATATGTTTCAAATCGTATACAGTTAATAGGGGAAACAAAACTTTCAATAGAGTATGATATAAATAAAACAACAGAGTCTGATATAGTCGTGCCAGCATATCAAAATAATAATCAAAGCGACATTGAACATCTGTGCCGAAAAACTCGGTGTGATGTTCGGACAACAATTGAAAGATTGTAATGGCGTTAATAAACAGTTTTAACATAGACATTTCTAACGTAACGAGAACAAACATATATAACAATACTTGGAGCATGATTTTATTAGAATTCTGATCCCGTAAATTTAGAATGACGTCTGGATTCTACGTAAATTATTGCTCGTAAAGCTCTCAATTCGAATCAGTTAAACGGAGTTCAAGGCTACCGAATATCACATGGTGATTCGGTGTTAAGAAATATCTGAAATCTATTAGTCTTTCGTGACAGAATCTGAAGAGCATAAAAGACAGCGTGTAATGATGGAGGAGGCTTGTTGTTGGTATTGCCACATCACATTCTCAAGGATGATTTAACTAGATGATGCGAATTTATTTCTCACGGTTTTAAAAAATGTGGTCTAATATCACTGAAAAACTACGCGAACATGACGCCATGTTTTGTCCCGTTAAAAGTTAACAGATACACAATCAAAAACTATACGCACATGTAAAAAGGTTTTGCCAATCTATTAAAGAAGAAATGATTTCGATTCTAATCAAATATCGACTCGTAAGTCATATTAGTCTCTGACGTTTTGAACATGCATGTACCTAATGCTTCTGAAATGAATATAGGTTTTTGTGCTGTGAGTTTTAATATCAAATACCACCTTTACGTTCCGGTTGAAATTATAATAACTTTTTTACTAATAACCCATATACGAGAGTGATATGCTTGGTTTATGTGCATGCCAATGTCCAGTTATTTGTTGTTTATTTATAAATCTGGATTAATTATTGTCCGATTATTTTTGATATGCTGGATGTTTCAAAGAAAATGAAAGTCCTTTGACCAGGCATATATTTTATTTCAGGTTGATACAACATCAAACCGATTATGAGACTCTTCCTGAAACGAGACCAATACCAATACCTTGTAGACACTGCGCTTGCGCCAGCTTCCATGTGATGCCCAAATTTGGTAGCCAAATCGCACGATG
This sequence comes from Atriophallophorus winterbourni, assembly GCA_013407085.1. Classification (NCBI taxonomy): domain Eukaryota; kingdom Metazoa; phylum Platyhelminthes; class Trematoda; order Plagiorchiida; family Microphallidae; genus Atriophallophorus; species Atriophallophorus winterbourni. Next base: position 28,994 of record JACCGJ010000441.1, on the reverse strand, counting down.
CCACTGCAAGCATGTGGCCACCGATCACCAAGTGGTAACGTTTTAATTCCATCAATATTCTACTTATATTTTACTAGTACCGAAAAAGTAAAAATACTAATTCAAAACTGTTCAAAAATTAGATCTGATTAACATATATTGTATGGGCCACACATATTACGCTATTTGGAAGATTAAATTTGAAGCGAGTTCGTAATATGAAAAAATGAATTATTCACAAGTTCGATATTTTCCTCTCAGTCGAGTGTAAGCGCATTGGATTTCAGCATTATATAATTTATATTACATTGGCCTTGAGAGAGAACCAGCAAACATGGCATTTTCTTCCAGTCATACCTCTATCAATATATACAACTCTTAATCGGATCTGATATTTTTAAACTAATTTCCATAATTTACATTAGCTAGTTGCTCATCCCGCTAAATAGGAATCTGATTGGGTGATTCATATTTTCCAAATTTGTAAAGTACATTTTGAAAATCAGTTGGTAGCGTACATCAAGAAATTTTAAAACAAGTTTTTGAATTAGTTGGAGTGGGATTAAATGCAATTACAGCTCTCCGAAAATTTTTTACTCGTGGCGCCTTGCAGTACTAGGGTATATCATGAAGTTTTTCCGTTTTAGCCTTTGAGTTTTCGCCGAATTAATCTAGCTCGAATTCAAAGTTTATTGTGATTATTAATAGCATTACTTGACACACTTCAAAACATGCAAACATTCAGAATTGAGTTCGTGCTAACGCAGGACGCCCAAAATGTAAAACCACTGCTTGATCACATGGAAATCATACTTGTGAATGCGGTAAAACGCATAAACTTAAAAATATCTTCATTTGTATGATTTCAACTTAAAAACCGCACGACTGGTTTCTTGAATTTAGCAATCAACATCAATAAAATTGCCATCAGTAATTTTAATAAATAGAACTGTATTGAAGGCGGGGCTCCTGAATTGGCCATGCGTTATTGAAATACTTCCGAAATAACATTCGCTGAAACATCAGGTTCCACGTGCCTTCATTCACGTGGTCAACACGTAGTTCTACCAAAATTACAAAACTGGCTCCAAATTTTACTCTTTCTTTAGCGATTCTGCATCTGCTTTGTAATGAATGTTTGGATTTTCAGCTTGCCTTTACCCATTTTTCAACAGAAACAACCCTATCTTTGCTCCAAACCAAATTGCAAATGTACCGGCTTCAAAACCAGCATGCACTGTGACTGTGGCATTGAGTCATACAAACACCAGATGGTTGTAAGTATATTGTGGTCACAAATCTATCAATATATTCTTCAAATTATGTCCCGACTGATACTTGCGTCTCCCCGTAGATGGAGACTGCAGCCGAGCGCCACGGTCGAGGTCGACCCATTGGCAAACCCTGCCCGTATCAAGCCATGGGTGGGATCACGGGGTTCTCTTCTCTATCTCCCGGAATCATTCGAATGGACGAGAGCGGTGCTGGCGGGATGTTGACCGAAGAGGAATTGAACGCACCAATCACGGCGAACGATCATCCATTCTTGAGAAGTCAAGCTCAAGCAGTGTACCTGTATAAACTGGCTCAGAATGATCTGGAAGGTGATTAGATTCGCTTGTCAAAAACGTATGAATCCAACAGGAATTGTTTAAACAATGTTCCATTCTGCACAGACAATTTTGCTGTTTATAAAAAAACAGTATTTTAGCATGAACGAAAAAGCTCGTTTGCATGCATTTTCAACGAACACACACACAACAACCGGTTTCGTGCTGTTTACACTCATCATGTAGGGACAGTAGGATAACAATCCGCATGCGCTTGAAACAATGAATAAAGGATGAATGTAAACAGCACGAAACGGGGTGTAGTGTGTGTGTGTGTGTGAAGTAAATGCATGCAAATCATCTTTGCGGTTCATCGTCATGGGTTTAAACCCTGTCTACTTAGGAGTGGGCTCATGTGATTAAACAGGTTGTTTGTACCAGCCTTATGCAACAGCGATATACAAACACAACTTGTTTACAATTCCTCCACTTTTTCGAGCCGCTGTTGGATAAGGTAGGCATGACAAACCTGTTCAAACACATGTACCCACACAGATGTAGCCTTAAACGAAAAATACATATTTGCCTGCCTTTCGTTCACACGACCGGTTGCGTTCTGTTTGTTCTTATCAGGTAGAGGCAGTAAGATCAGGATCTGCATGCATTGGATCAAAAGCCGAAATTTCAAACAAAGCTTGAAATTCGAAGCCTTTTTGGATAAGGCTGGCACCATTACAGTTTTCAATTTCCCACACTGATTAATGTATTTAATGTAATGTATTTGCTTTTCACGAAGAAACCGGAATTAGTTTTACTACTATTTTGCTAAACAGGAGCGCAACGAGAACTTCCAGAAGTGCTATCACAAATGCGCCGGCCCGGTGAATCAGAATTGGACTACTATGAGCGCCGTTATCAAGAGAGGGTAAGGCTTTTGAAGTTTAATAAGAATGAAATTTCTTGCTTCACAATTAGCAATATTCAAATATATGGTAGAGTGCAGTTAGATTGAAAATTGTTTTAATCCGGAAAATTTGTTTACCAATGATTCAACTGAAATTATCTCGAGCAAACAGTGGGAAAGTTCAGTAACGACATGCTGTGATCTCTTTAAGACGTTGTAGTTTGACAGAATAGCACAGAATTCGTTACTTTATTCATAAGTGATATGTGGGTAAGAAGCTATGTTTTACGTTACTCACAAAAATGTAAATTGGGTAGGGTGGTATAAAATTATCATAAAATATTTTTAAACTATATTATCAAACGTAAAATCGGTTTTCCGTGAGACATCTTGTGTTTTTGTTAAAGCGTCAACGGTTTCAGCTTGTACCACGTGAGTTGGCAAACTGTTTCTTAATTTACAAAGTAATGTGTTGCTCACCTCCCCATCCCTTAAGGGATGGCTATTCAAAGTAGTGTTGCCATTGTATTAACTTCAGCCCCGACCACAAATTTGCAGGGACAGCGCCATTTCTCAAAAAGGGACAATCTGCACGAGTTGAGTAGGCATTAAAAATCTTCCTCATCTACACTCCGGACATTGTGCTGAATTTGTGTACCTCATATACTTGCCATTGACCATGTTTGATACATATGATTGCTATACGCGAATCATCTACACTAAAGAATCTAACCGCAATAACTTGCATATCGTCACCTACTCGTCACTTTACATAACGGTTAGTCAGCCACATAATGGACAGCATCGATTTTAAACTTGGAAAACGAAATAAATAGATGCACTTTTTCATGAATTAATGCGGTGTGAATTTAATATCATCTCCATTTGTTTATTCAAATAACCATTTCATCACAGCGATTCATTGAGTTTTATATGAAACGACACAAGTGTTTAATGAACTTCCATTCAATTTCAGGAAAAAGCAAAGTACATCAAGAAACCCCGGTAGCTATCAGTCGAAATATTCTTACCCACGTTACGCATTTCACTTAAATTGATTGATTTTGATGTACGATTTTCAGTTTATATTTATTTTTCGAAGTATACAACCGGTAGACTTAAAATGTTTGGTTTTATGTTTACATATTCCGATGAAATTTTGTTCGCCTTTTTTGCTTTGGTGCATGAAACGCAACGCGTGAATAATCCGGTTAGTTATAACCTCATATGCATTTCGTAGTACCTTGTTGAACTTAGCAGATATACCATAATTTTACCGCATCTTTAGGTGTTTCATGGTCTAATCTAGTGAAGGGCTTCTTCAAAAAGCATGAATTCGGTCATCAAGAGTGCGTTTCGTTTAGTAAATTGTTTTACATTGATGCGTAATGTAATACTTCAGCCCCTTTCCCTAACCGGACTGTAAAGTTATGTGATGGGTTGTGAAATAATGGATTACCATGCGCTCGCAATTTAATTCAATGGTCGACACCGAAAGACGGATGCCAATGAAAATTAGTTTGCAGATCTAGTCTCAGGTTGGTAGATTGTAGTCAATCTGTACACATAATTTGATATCCTCGAATACATACGAATAGGCGAATGTCACTTGCTCGACATTGTTTACCACTCGCTCTGATTATTGAGCTTACACTTGAGTTGTCATTCAGTGGCGTTCACTAACTAAAATCAGAGAACCTTGAAGCTTTTCTCGATAAAAGCTTTGTCTGAATAATCATAAGTAAGCAAAGATAATTTGCTGGAGATGTATTCATGCTTAGATTTATAAACTCCTAACTGGATAAAAATTTCTAAGCAATTTCCTCGCTAAATCGCTGCAAGGAAACTGCTTCATAAAAGATTGACTTTATATTTCGCTCCTACGTACTCAAATGAGGTGAAAATTCGCATTTGCATTAGAGTGGCCAGATCACGTCGATCGTGATCGAAAACCCTTTCCATGGACCAATACATTGTGAAAATGTATCTGACCTTAACCAGGATTACGCCTTGTAACGCACATCTCTAGAACAATTTAGAAAATTACAACATGAGTGAACGACAAATAATCAACTACACAAATTACTTAACGGTACAATGGTTGCCCACAACGCAAGTAACCACCACTCGCTTTGGATTGATTTCTGATTTTTCGCATTATTTCGTACCATCTGATTCTGTTGGAACCAGTATCACGTTGGCCCCGTTTGGCCAATCTTGCCGCATCACATATAGGCAGACGAATCGTTTTCTTGCAGCTCTCCGGTAATTCGAATTCTAGTGAATTTGCTGCTTCCCAGATTTGGCACCGTGGCTGCGTAAAGAAATTGAATTGCTGGATAAAATTTAACACCGGGCGACGAAGCTACTTGATGGGATGCAGCACATCCCATACCAAGACCGAATACCCAAGCTGGGATTGATCGATTTTACACAGACCAGAATAAGGAGCGACATGATACTTACGTGTAAAATACTGCGGATGTAAAATCACCCTTTACGCGATTTGATAAACTTTAGTTCCCCAAAGAATACACGGAGTCACTCAAGTTGTCTCGTTATACCGCAATAAAGGCTCGATTGTAGACGTCATTTCTTCTTTGTGCGTATTTGCTTTTTGTGGAATTCACTATCACAGGATATTGAGAACACTCCCGCAATCATCGATTTCAAATTGAAACTGGATGTTTATATCAACAGCACTCCACTATTGGCCCTGTATATTGACCCCATATGACCCCACACAAATAAAGCACCTCTATAGAATTTGATTGCATCCTCTGTATTTTTATAGCTGTCACCAAAGGTACATGTAAAGCGATTGCTTTCTCACAATAAAATCTTGATTCTTCCTTCTCTAGCGTTGTGCTTGAGTTTGTCGTTTTACTGTTTATTCAAGAACTATTGAATCGCACTCTACACCAATGCAAGCCACACTGTCTGTTTTGAAAATTATCTCTCTGGAGGTTGTCTGGGTCAACTGATTCGCCATTCAATATTTGTGTGCTGGCTTTGAAAAGGGTATCGTGTGACCATAATCGAATCGTCAATGCTGGCTTATCTTGCATACGTGTCTGTATGTTTTTCTTCACCAAACTAGCTAATATCATCAGTCCAACATATTCTAGATTGAGCGAACCCCATTTCGCTTCGTGCGTTTATGTTTGCTGTAAATTCAATCGTTAAATGATCAGCTGACAATAGAAGCTCCATGAGTTTCAATAATATAATGAGTATCAAGCGCATTTTGTTACGCGCGTCTGAGCAAACGAATTTTGGCGGAGCGCAAATTGTTGCTGTTGTAATGATAGGCGGATGAAGACAAAATGAGACGAATTTACCGATATTTATTTTACTGGTGAACAACAGCGCTAACAAACTCAGCACACTACACAAAATGCTAACAAGCGTTTCAACGCATATTCTGTAACTCCAATTTCGAATGCTGTAGTTGATTGCACACATCAATGGGATAATAAATAATTGTTACGCCTTAAATCCGTTGGCATAATTTCTCGATTCTGTTTTAGTAGTGCAGTATTCACGATTGCACAATAAGTATATAAAAAAGCGTATCACCAAACCACCAAAACAAATGCATTAGGAGTTTCCGAGAATTGATGTGTTGAGCAATAACTCGAGAAGCGAACGTGTAATATTCACCGTGTTATGAAAACGGTCAGGGGTTGCCTAAACTATCCCCAAGGATGCTTTAGTGCAATCATCAGCAGTGTAGCTTGGAGCTGGCGTCTATCGCAAAAAATGGCTGAGTCCTTAAATCCGAAGGTCCTATTTTACAAGATCCGGTTTACCCGCAGTAATATGATGGATATGACACATTAAAACCAATAACTAAAGTCGTAATTGCATAAACTCGATTATGTACAAGCCACACTTGTTGAAGATAACTAGGATCGTATTTTTACTTGCCTCATACATGGCTGATCATAAAATACCACGTTCGCGCACATATGTGTTGTATTTTCATGGAGGCCAATTCGTCGTTTGATGTAAATCTATGCTTTATGTATATGGTTTCGAATTTAATAATGCTGCAACGTGAGGCAGTGTACGACGTGAGGTTGAAGCGTGCCTCATTGAATCTACCTGAATGTTTTACCTTGGTGATCAGTTGTTGTGGTCATATTTAGAACACCACAGTAACTTAAACAGAAGCACGCTGATGACTATGAAAACATTTGTGGTTCAGAGTGGATATTTTTTCCTGATGGTGGTTGCCGTGCTCGCATCGGTCGTTTAAGAGCTTGTTTAATCACGCTTCTTTACCGGAATGCAACTAACCAACAAAACAGAATCTGAAGTTTTGTTACGCGAGGCAAGGCACTCAACAACACTCAACCAACAACTGATTTTATACCACTTATAGGCCAATAAGAAATAGACCCTAAAGAACATTAATGAGCAGCAATTGGACAAGCGTGATTAACGGACAAGGGAATGCCATCTAAACCCAATGAACCCTAATTACAAGTCACACTGAAGCAATTCTTCTAGCTTGATGAAGGAGCGTCCTAAATAATTATGGCAATCATTGTAATGTAAAACCATTATTTCACAAACCATCAAGATTGGTTATAGAATCTTTCTTAATATTATAACGGGATATGTTCGGAACATTTAAATGAAGCTAGTGTTCACAGAAACGTTTACAAATAAACATTGGATATATCTCCTGATGGGAACACCGAAAACTCAGTAAAACCAGTCTTGCACTATATCACATCGTCTGAAGTGCTGCTGGTTGCGCATTGCACACCTAAATCACTATTCACGGATTTGCGCCAATAAGAAGATGTAACAAACAAACAAAACGATAAATTCTGGGGAGATTAGCAACACACTACTTTGGTGAACGATATACAATTAGCGCTACATTGAAGTCGGTGAGTTAACCAAGATTGGTTCCAAATATGTGCGAAATGTTTTCTCCGAAAATGCGAATCAAAATATCCCAACGGGGCCAACACTCAGGAAGGTTATTAATCGAAATCATTCGATAATAAACTGTGGAAGAAATTTTGGGAACTCTCGGAGTCCGCTACCTCCGAACATTACTGCCCAACCTCAGTTACCACAGTTTCATCGATCACAAAACAAAATAAAAGTTGTTCGATATATTTATATGAAAAATGCGTCAATACCACCATCCCAATATATGCATATTGAAAAAATATCAGTACATTCAAAAATAGCTAAACGTTGGGGATCAGACTCAAATTGTGCGCCAGCGTTAATCATCCGGTGGACAAGCCCGGGACATTCCTTCGACTCTAGGTCCCGTGCCAGGATAATTCCCACCCGGTACAAATTCTTCATTTCTGGCATATTCATCGTGGTAAAAACTTTCGTGTGTTCGATGTAATGGCCGTGGTTTTTCAACCGTTGGTGGTATGTGTTCATGAGCGTTTAACCTACCGGAAGTAGACCACCCTGGCTTATCGATTGGTTCTTCGTTGGGGAGATTTGCGCCGTCTTCAAACTGATCTCGTGGCCGACGCTCACGAATACGCCTTCTTCGTCTGCCACCCACAGTGGCCTGTAACGCCATCACTTTCGCTTCCGCTTCACGACGAATGCGTTCGAGTTCAGCTTCCCGTTGTTTCGCCTGCCTGGCTGATCGGCTTTGGTAAACTGAAAATGATATGATCGAAACTAAGATTTCGGTGAATGAATCCTAAGCAAATTGACACCATGCCACATCTACCAAAGCAGTAAATAACGGGTGAGTTAATTGCTTTCAACACAACTCTGAAAATCGTTCAGCAACTTGATTCGGTGGATATTTCATGCACCAAATGTTAAACCATGATGTGATGACAGTTCCTCAAAATGTATAGTTCCAACCTTTTGCTTCATCCTAATTATAAACTACACCTTGCCGTTAGAACTCTGTGATACCTGACTGTCATATATTACCACTGCTTCAGAAATTCGAAGTAGAATTTAGCGGTTGGATATCTAGTGCAACACAGATTTTCTCAGACTATTCACTCCATATTACCTAGTGGGAACCGGTCAGCTTTTCTGTTGTCAACCCATGCCTAAATCACGATCATTAGAGCAAATCCGATGAATGTAATCGTTACTAGCTCGTAGAATGCTGGAAATAAGCACTTTTCGTTGATTCAGTGTAGAAATAAGCTGTAAACTCGATTGCGAAAGAAGCACGGCAGTTTATACACTGATTATAATTTACGCATTCAGCCTGTGACTGTTGTTTCTACTTCTGCTTATCCACCGGTGATTATCGGTACAATGGGGAACTTTACATCGCATGAAGTGCACTAGGGTAGAGTGACAGTGAAGAACAATTAACGTGACATTCGGAAAATCACCCTCCGGGTTAACGTAATGTCCAAAGGCGCTAAAAGGATCCTCGCACTAGCAATCCCACGAGCATTACACTTTTGGAATTATTGCATGAAAACCCGTCGATAAACAGTAAGAGGTGGAATAGATCATTCGCTGCTAATCAATATGTGATTCAATCAGGTCGGTCAAATTAACTCAACCGGTTGGCACAAAATCACCAGACAATCGATAATAAAGTGACATCTGGAACGGACATACTGAGGACATTCTCTGTGATTACGATATTCACCTACGTGAAAGAAATGTGCTTATTTTATTAGTCTTCGTTTGCATTACAAAAGAGTCAAGATTCAAGAAGAATTTTTGGTCACAAAAGCACATAGCTCCACAATCACGATATTAAAGAAAATATCCGTTCATGAAAAAGGACGAATTGATCAATAGACCTTATCTTATGTGTTTGGATTCAAAATTGAACGCGATTTACGCTTAAACGTTTGATATCAGGGATAAATCGTATCGCCATCGAGATCTGAACAACAAACCACGTCCGAGTACTGCCTATCGCTTTGATCGATGTAAGAGAGACTTCATACAAATCTGACTGTTTCGTTATTCAGAAAGCTGTGAAGCATGAAAACCTCATGCGCTTAGGATACATATCCATGGTCGGCATTTTCAGAAAGAGGCCAACAAAAACCACTACCAGTACTGCAGTGCATCCAATGTGACACTTAACATAGTCCCCACATAAAGCTAAATTTCAAGTTGCAACATCATGATCAAAAACACAGTCTGACCACAATTTACCTTAATTCTTCCTCTAAATTTATAATTTCGCCCAATTGACACCTCAGCTAATCGCATATGGTCAGCAACAATTTTACATCTGTGAATGCTGCAAGGATTGAACAAAATTTTAATATATTCTAGTTTGTACCACAAATCTTTCAAATAAAATGCGCGCGTATTTCAACTAAGCTAACTCGTACACAAAAATGACATTGACACAATCAACGAGGAAAAGTATGTGAAAAATAAGCTTCTGTGTTGTCTTGGAAGCAATAAGCAGCAAATATGAGATTTAGACCTCAATGTTGGCAAAGTTATTAAATACAATTAATTACCTGTTGTTCCGTCGGACCCTTCTACCTGGTGGATTCCCAGATCTTTCAATGGAGGCGGTCGGACAGTTGCCGCAGCGGCTGCAACTGCGACATTTGGCGAGTGAGCAAGGTTGTTGATAACAGGCCCGTATTGTCTTCCACTCGTTGGGCGCATCAAGGCAGCGGTTATGAAATTCGCCGCTGCTCCACTGGCTAGACCCATACCAAGCCCCATAGCTAATCCCGGTGCTTCATGTTTCCCGGGTAGACGTTTGGCCAGACTGTCACGATCGAAAAGATTTTTCGAATCGTTTTCCAATGAAGGATGTACATCTCGTGATTTGGGACTGAGACCAGCTGCAATGGCAGCCACCGCCGCTGCCTGCGCTGCTCCAATATGCAATCGGTTTTTCGGATGCAAAATTTGATGACTCAAATGCGTCAATACACCGCCATGCCGAGGTCCTTCGAGTTCGTCTTCGTCCAAATTCATATCGTTGTCCAAATCACGATTTCGTGTTGAGATAAAATGCGGTCCATCACCTCCCAAACTTCCGGCACCGTAGTGACCAGTGGACAAACCCATTTCGTTGTCAGCTGGTGCACCGTTCTCGATTGGCCAACACGCAGCTCTGGCTCCAGTTAATGCACTCATTTCTTGACTTGTAAAGCCAGCGTCGATCGCAGACTGTCAAGTGAATGATGTGTGTAAATTAAGTTGATGTAAGATACAAATCCTAACCTATGTTTGCTTTGGTTGCTCAAGAGATTTTCAGACACGCAAAACACATGGCTGGTTTCGTGGTAGTATCGGTTAGTTTCAGGGCATTAACGATTATTAAGCCTTGTATCGACTAAGGAATGTTAAACAAACGTCGAGTGAGGGGAATTTTCAAGCAAGGCCGACCTTAGGTAAAACGGTTACCCAGTTTTCAAGTTAATTAAGCTATAGAACCCAACTAAAAATGCTCGATCCAACACGCAGCGAATTCCATAAAATAAACACCGACAAAGAAAACTCATGGTGCGTCTCTGCCAGTTCGCACTCCGACCAGACATTTTCACTTTTTCTCGCTACAATTTTAATTAAGTGCGACATATCAATCAAATTTGTTCAACAATATAAATGATTTCTTGATGGATTAACATAGCAGGCAGTTCAACGTTATTGTTTGTTTGCTTTTGATTAATTTAACCCAAACGCTTTAACCTTGCTGCCAAGGTTATCTCCTTGCCACTACCCGGAACTAACGATACGATTCATAATTCACTCAAATCGAAATAATAATCTTTAAAGCGTTCACGTGCACATGTGACCTGAATATTTGGTCACGCGTCATTATTGGTTCACCTGACCACATTAGTGCGTACGAAATGCCCGCGAACCGCGGTACGAAAAAATTGAATTGGCGGATCCGTTGTTGTTGGCCTCCTTCGGTCGATGTCGACCAAGAATGTACATCCCAATCGGATGAATTTTAATGTTCTACAGATTTTCGAATGATTAAACAGTCAGATTCTGGAGAAACAATATCACCCCCAGCGCTCGCAACGATAGACAGAAGTCGGTCGTTGGGCGTCAGTTGCAAGCCGGCAGCGTGATCTGCGTTCAGCAGCCAAGAGCTGTATCTGCTCCTCCCCAACATGCAGATGACGCTGTACACGATTCCTCCAATGTGAGTGGTCAAGAGCAAATTCTTCCTAACTGGGGGGTCAATATCACGAGCTTTCATATCTCTTTTGCAATCGTCTTTGTACCGCAAGTGCGGTCTGCCTAATGGTAGACTTCCGGATTGCAACTCACCATAGAGTAGGTATTTTGGAATACTACCATTTTCCATTTTGTAGACGTGTCCAAGTCACCGCAGACGGCGCTGTCGTAGTAGAGAGAACATGTTGTGTAGACCAGCTTTTGAAAGTATTTCGGCATTAGACACTTTGTCCACCCACGATATGTTCAAGATACTACAGATCAGTAAAGGCGAAACATATAACTATAGATCATCCGATTTATTACGCTGCTTTTCAAAGTTCAGCCTACTACGAGAGCGCCGCCTACGTTGGCATGGTCATGAGGACATAATGAAAAATGTTGGTATTTCAAAGGGATCAAGCAAGCAACCTCACCCATACCCACATACCTCTACTCATTGAGCCAACCATTAACAATGAGTGACCTTCTATCATGCGATTAATTCTTATTGGCTGATAAGCTAGCATGTTTTGTCTGCTTGTTTTCGTTTATTTGATCATATTTCATGTTGGCCACTCATTGTTGTTGTCCTCAGATCGAATACACACTATGACCATTCTTCATTGCAGATAATAACAATGACATATGTGGAGTGCGGAAGTCAGTGCGGGAATGTGAGCAACATCACAACAATGTCATTATTCCAAAAAGCTCACTTGCATGCATTTCCATCACACACACACACACACACACACACATCCTACGACCAGTTTCGTACTGTTTGCACACATCAGGTAGGCACAGTAGGATCAGAATCCACGATAACCGGACAAAATCGCGGGAGCTTACCTTGGTAACGACACTTAATCCAGGATGTCCCGGTGTCATGGGAACGAGCGGTCGATCAGAATCGGGTTCCGTTGCTTCTACACCAAGCACGCGTTCGGCTTTGCTCTGTTCCGTTGGCGGGTGCGTTGCCGTCCAATAGTCCTCCAAGTACTGTCGCATTGCCTCGGTTGCGGCTTCCAAGTTATTTTGATCGATGATTAAGTCGAAGGCTTCCTACGAAACGTGGATAAGTTATGCAATTATTCAACATGACTTCGAACATGTTTGAAAGAGTTAATTGAAAAATCCTATTTGAAATAGTCGATTCCTTAGCTGACATTGTGTGAATTGTCACAACTTGAACAAACCAATCAAGACACAATAGGTTGCGAAATTTGAGAAGCCCTCAAATGCGGATTTTAAGTTCTAAATTTGCCTTGCCGTATTCACGTGAGCATGATCAGTTTATGGGATTCAACAGGGTTGACTGAGCCAATCTGACAAATCAGTTGATTTGTTATGATAAAAATATGCCCATTTCAGATGCCGCGATAACCTAATAACTTGTATAATAACGGCTTGATTCCAATAGGGAAACAAACTATTAAATGTTGGCAAAGAGCTCTTTCAGCTGACCTCATCCTTAAACTATCCGTGCCTCGGGGTCACAAGTTTGTCACTCTCATTTTATACTTTCTCTCACGTAATTCTTAGCTGATAGGGAAATTTTGGATTTTAATCTATAAGTTTGTTGCATAAAAGTTCAATCTGTTTGTCCTTATTTTATCTTAAGTGCACCAATCGTGGTATACCTGTTCGCTAGTTTTTTCGTCTACGTGTTTAACTGTGGTTTTATTAGACGTTTTTTATTCGAACCATTCCCTCTGATCCTATATAAATATATAAATCCAGTTTGATTACACATTGCAAGTTTGGGCATCATAGATCTCTGATCTAATTTATCGCAGAGCAAACAAATTGGTGAGCTTTTTTCGCGATCACCCTTATGGAGAATACCTTCTAAATCTTAATTTAGATACACGTGCCCACAGACAATTCCGATTGGATTTAATCTTCACTTACAAAAATTAACCCAACGTTCAATTCTCCGAAGCATCTAATTCGACTCCGTTCAAGCTATAACACTTGCACTCAGCCGTTGACACTGAAGATATCACATTCTCACCGGAACTGGCGTCGCTTCTTCTATTCAGTTCGCGTTTGTTTCTTATAAAACTCCTTACCGCCAAACGTTGTATAATCTATTGAATCGATTTTCAGAAACAAACTGCAGACATTTATGCATGGTTAGTCCACCCGTCTATATAACTCAAGTAATGCAACTTCAAACGCTATTTATCCTAACGAATATTGTTTATTATACCGAAACAATTCGTGACATTTTACCTAAAAATATTGTTGATCTTACCAAGTCCTCGATTTTTATATATGTTTTATGTCCTAGTACGCATATCATATGGTTTTATAGAGCTGTAAACGTTTTCATACCTAAATTCTTGAATCATGAATCTAACTGTGGAGTTGTCTTTAAGCTGATTCCTTCAAAGTCACAAAACCACTCGTGAAATTGCAAACTACGTTCGAAGTACGTGAGTCAGACGGTAACTATGACAACGCCTTAACTCAGGATGCCAACAATACCAAGAATGTTTAAAGATGTTTGAATTTTGAATCTGAACAAGAGGCATTGCGGCCATGCCATTGCAAATTTGAGCAGCTCATACTGTGTTGAATGGTTGGCGTCTGTAAGAATTGTTTAGTTTCGAAACGGAACACTCCATCGCAGATAACTATTGCGCTCTTTTATCTTGCCTCTGCTGTCAACCAGGAAAGCTTCTAAAGAATCAAGCTGTACTTGTGATATTGTTGTGGTTCGAATTCCCTTAAGAATGAGTACTAATGACTAGTTTCCTGATGATAACCAGAACACCACCAGCTGGTAAAATACAAGAACAGGAAGCACCGAGAAGCACAAACACAAATAATTTGGATTTCGGAAGGATTGCATTAGAACGATTCAAGCCACAGCATCCTCGGAAATATCAGGAGATGAATAACGTCAGCCTACATCAACGTTGTGTAATTCTTCAAGGTCGATCGAAGGAGCCGAACGTGATGAAGGCTTGAACTGGATCCCGTTGAAACGAAATCGATTGAAAATTCAGATCAAAATGACTACTGATACAGAAATGATTTGAACAGAGTTGTGGTAATCTTATTTGTCTAAAAAATGTTTGTTTTACCATTTGGTGGTCTCTTGTGTTACCAGATTAATGGGTGAATGTAGTTAGCGTTGTAAATGTTGAACTTAGTGAAAAGTCGTGTTGCTGTCGAGAAGTAGGCGTAAAACTAGAGGGGATTTGAAGTGGTTAATGCTGGATCGAGTAACCTCAATGCCTGTGTCCCAACGCAATGGGCGTTAGGACAGGAAACTGGAAACTGGGAAAAGTTATAGGCTGTTGCTGTTAGTTTTCCAGCTCCTGTCGGTACGCAATTGACTCCTGGATATAATTTGAATTCAGTTTGAGCACATGTTCAGAAATATTTATCCACTGTAGGATTAGAACTCGAATAGACTTATTAAAAATCGCAGGACCAATTTACTGTACACCCCAAGGACCTAAAATAAACTTTGGCTTATTGAATTCAATTGGTTTTACCAAATATTCAACACCATATTCAGTTAATTCCGAACACGAATTTTAAGTTGAAACTTACATTGGGGCATTGCAACAGCTTTTCTGCCGCGGCAGTTTGAACGCCAGCGTTTTTCTTTTGTTCTTTGCCACGGTTCTTGATCAATCGATTCAAAACACGTATACTGCTGATTTTGATATAAATTACAATCGGAGCGAGACAAGTTTTAGAGATTTGACTGGGATGGTTGATGGTGTCACAATCGAGTAGAAGCAGTTGCATCTTGCTCGCCAAGTGAAAGATGCGTTCCAGGTCTTGTTGAACTTCCACTGTAACCGAAAATGATTGGCGAATAACAATAGACAAATATCGATCGATTGAGAGGAAGTAATTAGATGTAATACAGTATTATTGTTATTATTATTGTGAAAATAGACATTAAGCACATTTTAGAAATACATCTCTAAATAAATTTTACTTGTTGTTTTTAGATCACACGCCACTCATGGGGAATGTTGTAAACCACAGCTAAAATATTTCTTCGTGTCGCTTAGCTAAAATATTCCTTCGTGTCGCTTAGCGTCCGACGGAAATCATTTCTGGCCGAAGGAGACAACAAGGACTGGGGTGATTGATAACTAGTAGAGGATATAGGCATCCCCAACACTGTACTTTCATAATTAATATTCCATCCATTAAACATAATTAGCCCATTCGGTAAGCTATTAATCAACAACTTGGTAGTTGAAAATCGAACGAAAGCTAGCTAACGATGGAAGGAAATCTGTATGCAACCATCTGATGACGTTTCGCTTGCGAGATGTCGGCTTCGTCAGGAGAAATTGAACGCCAACATATAGATGCAGTCGACGTTCCTAAGACATGCCTACTTGCAATCAATAAGTAGATGGGGTAGAGCCATTCACAATCTGGCACTGACCAGTTTTATCACATTGAAGTCAGGGCACACCCTGTAAGGAAAATTTACCACTGATTCTAGTTTTGCGTGTGTGACTTGACAGCTTACCAGAGGCTGGTTAGCGGTAAGATAAAACAGAGATGGTTAGTGAAATGATACTTCATCATAAACAAAAAAGCTCATTTCCATCACACACACAACTTAGTCATGTTCCCTGTCTTGACTTTCACTCATGGCCTGACGAAGCTTCGGTGTAAGAAGCGATTGCATTCAATTTTTTCCATTATGACTAGTGGTTAGGCCTCAAGCTTATTCCAATCAATTAAACGAAACGCCAGTTTCACTCTCGGTACATATTTGTAAGCGATGGATAAGCTAATTTTGATTTTGAAATTAATTGCAATTTGAGATCACTGAACCTTAATGTAAGCATAAACAAACTTAGTTTAAAGTACCTATTTCGTGGTCATGGAATGCTGTACCTAAAAGGTTTCTAAGCGTGTAATTATGATATGTGTAGGTGATTTCATACCAACTGCAAAGAAGTTGGATGCATGATGAGTTTGCGGAAGTGGAAGCGATAAGTCCTCGGGTCAAAGTGGAGACAGCTCATGTCGAGACAGCTGTATTTAGTTCGGGTGGTGAGCAGCTTGACTTCCGATACTGCTAGGTGTAAAGCACAGCATGGAAGTTTTGAGTCACTTAAGTGAGTAAAACGATAGACCTTAGCTGCACTTGCATGAACAAAACTGCTAAAGTGTTACTTAAAATAATAATAATAAAGAAATAAAGAAATAAAAATGATCAAGTGTTGTTTTACCATTGAAAATAACTTTAGATTCATAATGACATCTGTGATCCGAAGAAGCTTCTTTACCCAAACAGAAACAGTACCACCGCTGTTACAACAATTATGAAAAAATCACATCACTTTTAACCAATATGTGGTTTTGCTCACTACAATGCATTCATTTCAGTTCCGCTTTCAATATGTCAGCTAACATCGGATCAAGAGAGAGAAAGATAAGTTGCTGTGGGCCTTGGAGCAGTGTGCTCGTGTTAAATTGAATTGAACTGTAAACTCACCGTTTTAATTGAATTTATAAGACGCTAAACACAATGTTAATTAAATAGGCAGACTGTTTCAGGTCACAAGATGACGATTCACTTTCTGAGCATCCTACATCGTTGGATGAACTCTACACAACAACGCTTTAAAAGCCAAATTCTGACAACACAATCGGTTCGAATCGCTTACCAAAACACTACCAAGATTAAACGTTATTACGAAAAAATTGCACAGGGTCCAACTTTGAAATTTCATTAACTATCTAGTCTGTATTTTAATGACGGTCATTTGTTGCTAGTATTTTTTCTACAAAACTCATACTATTCGATTGACAAAAAATCACGCATAAAAAAGGTATTTCAGACAAGCCATAATCCCAAAATTTAATTCATCCTTATTGAGGTGCTGTTCCAATAAACTTTTTATGTATCTACATCATTGAAAATCAATACGCACGAACTTACGGAGCGTGATTAACTGCCGACTACGACCGCGTTCCATGACATTTTTCTTGTCAACGTGAAGTAACGCACCAACACGTTTGGCCAACGAAATGTTCGTGCTCACTCTGCTGACTATGATACTGAAATGTCGAAGAAACACCCAAGCCGGAGTTTGAATTCACGAATAACAGCGTCGAGCGATATACAGCACGTTTGAGCGATTTCGATTTAACCCGATTATACAGACATTTTGAAGCAAAAATAGCTATAGTAAAACTCAAACTTAGGATGTGGTAATGTCCCCTGTCGTATGATTTCATTTACAGGAGGATAAATTTCAGGTATGACTAGATAACTTGGTTGTGTCCATTGAATATTATCGGGGCTTGGAATTCGTACTGATTAGGTGGTGTAGATTTGGAACAACAGGTACAAGATTTCCATTGGTGATGTTTTGGCCCCCTTGGGTAAATATCGACCATGAAGTACATCACATGTACGACCATGTCATGCTCCATAGCGTTTCATATATTTGAAGCAGTGTAATTCACCACGAACAATCTCTACAACAGAGTTTACTGAGATAAGCCTTACTCGGCTGAGCGGTTGGCGCGCAGTATCTGCTTTCATTCAGCTTAAAGCTGGCACTTCGCACAGTTCCCCCGAAGTGAGCGGTTAAGACCAAGTTGTTTCAAGCTTGAACGATTAACGCAAAAAGCTTTCAGTTATTTTTTAAACGACTTTATAGCGCAAGTGCGGCTTGCTTCAACGTTGACGTTCTGATTACATAGAAAAGACCAGTTGGAATACAATCGTTATAAATTATTTACACATACATCAACCTGCTTAGACCGCACTGTCTTAGTAAGGCGAACATGATCTGTAGACCAACTTCAGGAAACAATGCTACCTTACGGGTATTCCCGTCCCCTTATGCTGTAGCTTGAAAAACTGACCGATTATGCCAATCGTAATTGAATTAATATACCGAAATCTAAGGTTGAGGAAGGAGATAGATGGAGTGCAATAGGAGGACGGTAAAACATCACAAATCTCTTTAATGGATCATTCATTTAAAATAGGTTACGTGGTACACTGCCATAATAACTCACCGCCCGTCGAAATTCTTTTTCATTGCGTCGAAAATCGCTTTCTGCATCATATCGGTGACCTCGTAGCCTTTCAAAGCAGGTCCGACGAAAACCACTGGCCGCATGCAAGGTACGATTTCGTAAGGAGCAACAAATTCCGCCTGAATTAAAAAGAATAGAAACGCGGGATTACATGGCTGCAAGTTTCAATGAGGCGTTTTTGTTCGTCAGAGCGGAAATCGTTACATTTCGTATAAAAGAAACCACTTTAATTTTAATCAACTTACTTTTCTAGAAAACACTTTTCGTTTGACACCCGCACTAGATGGTCCGGCGGTTTGCGCTTGCTTTTTGCCATGCAGCCCAGAAGGGCCAATATCCGTGTTGTGTGCAGCATCTTCTAAATCCTCTGGAAATTCTAGACAAAGACATAGATAGGCGGTTAAAGAAGACCGATTGTATAACGTCATATTAAATTATTCACCAAAGCATAAAATTCCATATTCGGTCAACTGGCACCAGCAATCTGAGATCGAATTGTTACCAAACACAAATGGAAGGACGAGGCAAACCACGATTAAAGAATTTGCCGGTGACAAAATGCACATAGCTCCACAATTACCATAGCATAGTATATATTCATTCTTTAAAGAATAACTCATATTCATAAAGCATAAACTTGTAATGTCAGGTAGAGTGCAGTTGAACAATTACGATGAGTTAATAAGGGGAACCGTCAAATCGTACTGCAACAAACCTATTTCCAAATTTTAAATGAATGTTTCGATGGTAGGAACTATTTAGTTCCAGGGGGCGCATTTCTAAGAAAAATAGCACGTACATAATAAAAATATCTGGGTAAGCTAATGCTGGAATCGGGACTTTGTATTATAACTGAGTGACTGGGTGTATCTCGCGACTCATGGTATTTATACGAGACATGGCATTTGGGTCCTGATCATACTGCCGCTATCTCATGAGTGCAAATAGCACGAAGAAGGTTGTATGGTGTGGGTGTGTATAATGGAAATGCATGCAAGTGTGTTCAAGACTGTGCGTTCAACACTATCGACATTGTATGCGCACGTGTGATTGAACAGGTTGGTCGTACCAATCTTTTGCAACAGATGCTCAAAAGTTTAACTTGTTTTCCACTTTCCACTGTTCCAAGCCATGCACACCCTGATCCTCCTGGCCCTAACTGGTGAGTGTAAACAGTACGAAACAGGATGCTATGTATACCGGATGGAATTGAAGCAAAATGCGTTTTTTCATAAAACCAGGCCATTTTTTTACAATATACACGGTTATAGGTATATTCAACGTTTTTATATAATGAACTTTCCAATAATTCTCTGTCTTTTTCTCTGTAATCAGAGGAGAAAATAATTCAACTGGGTGAATCGCGATTTTATTCCTGAATTTCTTTGCATTATGTTGGTGGTATAAGCCGTACGTATTAGATTCGAGAGTATAAGGTATTTATGTCGTTAAGACAGATTCTACTGAATCGGTATTTGTTCAAAATTGTCAATTTATCACTATGTTGGGCAACTGATCTTTTGACAACATAATTGCCATTGAAAAAATGCAATTTTGTATGTAATAGTTACTCATGAGTAGCTAATGTCGAGTAGAAGTAACAGGTAAAACAAATGAATCAATGAAAGCTGTACAAAACAAAAGCGTTCAATGAGGGGCGTGACCGTTTCAGACTTTAGCAGTAAAAATTTAACCAAGTTATCCTCCTTCTTCAATCTTGAGCACTGAACCCCAAAGGACGCTTCTTCTGGTATTTCTCTTTGCCAAATTTACTTAATAAAAACATACACACAGTTGTGAACTATAGAATGCAAGCTTCGGCACCATGGTTCAAAAACGTCATCTCGCTACTCAAGAAAATGAACTATAGGGCAACAAAAATCTTTTCCATGTTGTATAAATTACCATGCAAGCAGTATATTTCTAGACTCAGTTTGAGCACCCCCGGTGCAGACGCATTCGACGTTAGCTACGACTAACATATACATCTAATTTCTCCCTTTGACAACTATTTAATATTATGAACAGTTTTCTCATAACACTCAACAGTGTAAACTGTTGTTGGAACTTTTACTCAGTCCGTGAATGTTCTCTGTGATTATTATTTACCCGTGAAAATTCTGACATCATAGATTAAATCATATTTCAAATAAAAAGTTATAGCTTTTGTGTAAAATAACCCCGTTTAGGCTCCAGTTCACAGGAAAGTCTCAGTACTTTCGTATTACACAAGCATGTGAAAAACGGTGTATTCAAACATACAATTTCAATCAACTTTTTCACACTTTTTCAGGTTTCCATCAGCTGAACCGCCTTGATCGAAGTGTACAAGTATGACTCATGAAAATTTTATATGTATAAATCAAGGAATTCCTTGCTATCTGCATTTTTATCATAATTTATTAAACTTGGTCCCCATTTATTTCTTTGCTACTTTTGAAATATCACAAAAGTAACACATCATTGGAATGATTGATGATCAGCTAGACCCACAATGAAATATGTAAACGAAGTACATTGTGAATTAGCATTACCTTTCATTAGATTTCTCAAAATAATGGAAGACTAAGCTCTCGAAAACTAACATCGAGCCACTTGCCTGTGTAATCTATCGGAGGGGAGGATTCGTGTTGTATTTGACGACTGACTGCCAATGTAGGTCCTTTGTGGTCACTGAAAAAAGCTCTGCATTATCATAAGCTTTTGAGTGGGATCCATCATTTCTACGACTAATTGCATGCAACTCACTCGCTTGTGTTCCCAAACACCCCCCAACCACGTCCACGTTCGCTTGTATAATCTGAATAAAATTATACACTCTCGCTGTTTACATATTATCAGTAGTAAATGTTTGAAAATTAAACGCATGTAACCACGAGTTTCAGAAGCCACTAAAGTGGAGCGTGTGTTGTTATAATTGCAACTCATCTCAGTGTACGTCCTGACTCCATTAGTGGAATTGACAAACATTTTCCAGTTTGTGACAGTGACCAATGATTGGCGGTTTTGCGATTGTACTCAAACTAATCACTCGTTGACAAATATCCAGCAGCATTAGAGATAAAAAATGATATCCAGCTAATGTAGTCAAAATAATTAGACCATGATGTAAATACAGATGAATTTTGCTAGAAAATGATCAAAAATGTTGTGCTGTCTGAAGCGCTTAGAAATTACTTCTGTGTGTTAAATTGACGGAATATGCTCGAAATAATTAGGACTAATTGGTAAGAGATTGATTGAAAATATCTCATAAGAAAAAAATACGTAACCATATTTTCCTCAAGTACAAAACAGAAAACATAATTAAAAGCACAAACTGTACATTCGGAGAAATATCACATAAATAAATGGCTCGGCTATATTGATTTTTCGAATACCACCTGCAATGATATATTTTTCACCAGTTTTTCTAGGTTTCTTCAGGCGGAAATGGTAAAATTGGGTTCAGGTCACCTAGAACAAGGGGATGGATGGATGGATGGATGGATGGATGGATGGATGGATGGATGGATGGATGGATGGATGGATGGATGGATGGATGGATGGATGGATGGATGGATGGATGGGTGGATGGATGGATGGATGGATGGATGGATGGATGGATGGATGGATGGATGGATGGATGGATGGATGGATGGATGGATGGATGGATGGATGGAGAATACAAGTTACCCTCGAGACTATTGTCTGATGAAGTTGTTTAGCCAAGCCAGATTTTCCGAAAGAGAAATCGGGTCAAGTATTTAACTGTTCAGAAATTACAGGTCGTCTGATGCTAACCGCCTTTGCAAACCGAATGATACTATGCTGTAATAATATTAATATCGCAGCTTCTCGTGTTTCAACATATTACTCATGAAACAGTGAGTAAAGAGTATGTTGCATAGTTTCATTTATCTTTAATTCCGTATGCTTTATACTTAAAATGTTTTTCGCATTGTTATTATTTACCGTTTAATTATAACGCAATTTGGTTTCACGATATTTCTTTCTTATAATAATATTGGGCATCAGAATAAAATGGACACCAATCTACTATACTAAGATCTACGCTGAACTACTGAATATATTTTGTATATAAAATTATTTCAAAATTAGAACACTCATTTGCCCCATACATACCAGCTCTTCCAGAATATCCAGGAACATCCCTGAGATGATCGGAATTGACCAACGGATTGCCCAAATATGTTCCGCTTAGCATGGCCAAGTTTACGTGAATCATTTCCAGTTTAGCGGGGCTGGGGATGAACCCTAGCGGACACCCGATGCCAACCTTTCGTCCGATCCACCAGTATTGATCGAATCGTTTTCTAATGTGAAGAAAATCACGTGCTTCAAACGAAATCGCTCTTGTCGGGGATGGGGCATCGGTCCCGTAGATTGTGGCGTCAAAGCTGATGTTGGTACGAACGGCGAACGCAACGGGTTTTTGCTAGTTACAAACAAGTGTAACAACGATTGTCAGATCAGGACAGTTTGAATCGTTTGAATTGTCACATATATCTACAGTAAAACTTTTGGTTTAGACCATCAACAATCATTCATTGCAGTAAAGAAGCAAGTTAGTTTAGACCAATCAAATAACTGGTTGTAACTCTAGGCACAATAAAACAACATGTGATTTATGTATTGTGGTGCTCACATCCCCATTCCTCACACACAACTACCGGTTTCTGGCTGTTTGCCGTCATCAGGTGGAGACAGTAACATCAGGTTCAGTGAGCCTTGTGATTTACTTTGATCTATATGAGTTCGTGTAAAATCTCAACAAGGTTGTAGCCCATGTTTTCAGCTGTTAAGTGTAGCAAATGAGTAAACTTACCTCAAACATAATCATGAATTATACAAATTTTACGTATCACATGGGATCATATCTACAATATCGAACAATGACATCAGGATCCCAACGGCGTAAAAAGTAAACCGGAAATTCATAGTGAAATCGTTTCACATTCAAACGCCACTCAGTGACATGCATTCCAAGACTCACTTTAGCTGCCTCTAGTTCTTTTTCCGCTAATTCTGCGAGTTGGACCCTTTCAGCTTGCAAAAGCAGTTCATATTCCTCACTATCAGCACTTTCACTGGAGCGCCGTGAACTCTGTATTGAGAAATTAAAATCCGATTATTAGCAAAGTGTTTAATGTACGCGAAAATTTGTCATGCAATCAAGCTGAGATCTGCTCAAATAATGCAAGTTCCAAGATCACAGTAGAATACACAAATCAGATCATTACATGCAGAGATAGATCAATCGCAAGCAGAAATAAATATCAATGAAATGTGAAGTTTCCAGCGCCTTCCTTCGAACGGGTGCACTTTGCGATCACCATATTTGTGAATCTTCGAACGATAGTAGAATGTTAAACGGGTTTGAAATTTTGAAACCATTTATTACGTTTTTTACATATAATACCCTGGTTTGCATAAGCAGATTGGCAGTTGAAGCATGGTTGGTAATTAAATCACCAACGTTCATGCTCAACAACAATTTTAATTGTCCAGTCGATTGTGTTGCACACATTCCAAGCATATCGAATTCACAAACGATTTATGGTTGTTTTCCATCATTTATTAGAAATGGGTAAGCTAATTTTGAGATATGATTATTTACACCACACCCACCGTTTGAAGGCTCACTGAAACGTAGCTTTCGGTCTCCCGCCAACGATGACAATAATGAACTCTTAAAACGCCGGGTTTCAGAAGTATTGCAACCGCTATATGCGGCTTAAGATAAGTTTGGTCAGCCGAGCCCCGAATGGCGAGGACTTGAAGTAAACCGGTTGGCGCAAATCGATTAACAAACCAGATCGATATGACAGCCGAGGCAATCATGTTTCAATTCAGTTTTATGATTAAATGAATTGCTTTTAAAAGATTGCCGTATTTTTGGTTCCTTGTCTTGTACCTAATTAACGCATTCGATCAACTGGCGTTCTCTTCTGACGCGGGATTCGTTGGTGAGCGCAATTAGCTTTGGACAGGTTGACCTCAAAGACGAATCGGGAAACACTTGACAATTGGTTGCGAAACGCAGGGTCACGTGATGAAAGTTCGATCAAGTGTCCTGAAGCATGTGGAAATAACTTAATAGACATTGGAACAAAGAACGTGACTTCACTTTAATTGATCTAACGTAATGACACCCTCTCTTCCATTCGCTGCATTATGGACTCAATCGAGAACCACTATGGGATTCCGTATAGGAACATTGTGGTTCTGTGCAAGAACCTTGTTTAATTGATGTGTTAAAGTACAACAGATTTTCCTATTTCTCCACTATTTCAAGGCTCACTAAAACAAAGCTTAATATTTCACCTGATAAATGTAACCAGCCAGAAATTGCTTGTGGTGTGTGAGTGATAACCACAAGATGTGGGTTGTTTATAAGCGCTTTAATTTTGGTACCAATATTTTGAACTTTTATTATTTGTAATAATTAGGTGAATACAGTAATATAAGTTGAAGGAACCTTATATATATATATATATATATATATATATATATATATATATATATATATCAACACGAATTATATAATTAGTGCTTTAAATCATTACCAAGATAATCCAGGTTATTTTAAGTCTACACACACCGTTTTAGATTGAACTTCTCGATTAGAGTTTAACTAGAACTGCTAGTTCTTTGAAATGTACAAATAACGTAAAATTCGGTATTTGATCAAATAACCCTGATTTGGAAACACAAATATAGCCTTCCTTTTTGATGAGCTGAACATGTGTGATTTATCATTCATAATTTAGTTTTAAGTTACAGGATGCATGCAAGACGCTTTCAATTTCGGTGACAAGAAAATGCTGTGAACATCACTGTATGTTTCTAAGTGAAAATAACAGATAAAATCCGGTTATAAAAAGTTAAAGGCCTTACGACTATACTCGGGCTCAAGTCATCAACAGAATCACATCTCAGTGATTTGCTAGTATAAGTTACAATATTGTTAGAACAACTAAACTTACTCAGTTAACCTGATGAGTGCCAACGGCTAGAAATCGGTTGCGGAGTGTAAGTGCAGCGTTAGCAGCCCTACACATTCGTCATTTTAAGCGTCTTAAACGCTTGATCGGCAATCAAACTCTGTGATTCATTATATGTACATCGTTTTTGTGTACAAACCCTACCGATCAGTGACGTCTAAGTCTAGATTCGATTATGGTTTTTCCACTGTTCCAGGTTTAGAGAACCTGTACTTACTGCTACTATTTGATGACATTAAACAGCCGAAAAATGGTTGTGGAGTTGACGTGTAGCGAATGTAAGCAACCTTACATGTTAATTACGATTTTATGCAGCACTGGTATTTTTCTAGTTATATCATTACAGATTTTAATATTAATGTACCTTCAATGTACCTTTCCAGGCTGGTATATATTGGTTTGTTTAATTTAAAAGGCCCTATTGCCATCGCGCATTTTTCATATATAACTCATTCAACTGTCTGCTGGTAGTAGATTTAGAACAAATTAATCGTATTACTTACAATCTCACAACCATGAATAGTACTCGATCAATTCTTAACCGAATTTCAATCATTTCTTGTGATAACCATACTCCAATTTACATACTGGCGGGACACAATAAGATCACCTTATAATGCGTGCGCAAACACAGTGCAAGCATCAGGCGAGGGAAAAAACTTGTTCCCGAAACCGATCAATAAATTTGGGCGAACAACGACGTGCGTGACTTCCACATGTTTTCGTGCAACGTGATCGATTGACGCACACAATTCCAGGATTGCCAAATAGATGTGGGTTTTTACGAAAATGCTTCTGCGTAAAATATTCCGGTGTTCGAGGCAGCGTAGCAGTTGAGCGAATGACTTAGATCATAACAAACCGAATAGATTATCGACCACATACAGTTTAGAGTATGATTTTAGACAGAGAAATTATTTATGCTCGTTACTTTGGCAACAGATGCGAGTAAATTATTGGATAAATTGAAGGGGAACAATCTGATTACATTTTAAGATGATGGTGCAATTGAACTTTAGTTTAATCAAACAGGGAGATTTCCACATATGTGCAAAGGTTGATTTGTGCTGCGCGATGCACCACACCGAGTCACATACCCGCTGTCTCGTCGATCGATGTGATAGCCCGCCCGAGGGATTAAACCGTCCCAAAGATTCAAACGAACGCCCGCTAAGTTTTAACAAATCTCGGCGAACACGAATTTGTTTGTTTGCGAAATTCGCCGCTCTTTCTGGATCCGTAGACTGACGGATGAGCTTTTTGTGACGGTCAAAATGGGTGGATTTCATGGTCTTGGATTACAGCACTGTGGCTACAGAATTCATTATGCATGCTACATGCATCCGCATGCAAGTAATGGTGCAATAATTAAACGTACCATATTGTTTGAAGGGTTACATATCACAGACCTGAAATAAAATAATTGAATATCTGAAAATCAAAATTGGTGCGTTGATAGATAAATATATGAATCATATGGTGAACAAATATTATTCAAGACGTCATATATTTAATCAGGTGATTTGCAGCACTGTTTACTGGAAGTTTGATGAAAAACGTCATTCTACTAATTCAGTTTCTTAAGAAAACCACCGTTGACAGCAAGCAGGCCAAGTCCAATTCATTGCATGCCCCGGACATGTAATTAGCACATTGCCCTGCGTGAGGCATATTCATAATTCACCCAAATTTTATTTTATGAAAGAAGAATATGGGTTCATTCACTCTGGTATTAAAACACGTATGCAAGGTTAATTTTACATTATTTTTCTATTTTAAGAATAACGTATTTTCTTTACGTCACCTTGCTGAAACAGTCCACAACTGACGTGTTGTGTGAAACATGGATGACCCGTTTCGTATGTTCTTGTTTTCAACTGTCGATCGGCTCACTCATGCGGATCATTTTCGCAGTTTCCGCATGACGAACGAGTTTATTTTTTAGCCGTTAACGAAACGAAAATGTTCTTAGACAGGTACCGCATTTTCATCAAAAGTTTGAAAGTTGAAACGCGTTAAGTTTGCAAGGGATCGGAATACGTGATATATAATGAAGACATGTTTCAGTGCTAGCATTGGGCTTGTCTATGAATTTACAATACCAGTCCAGAGTGTCCCTCTAATCAGCTTTCCAACATTTGAACCAGTAAAAAATACGAAATGAAATGACATGGCTGTAAATAACTTACTGGAGTTTGTTTTATATTGAAATAATGCCCCGAAATACTAATCATTTACTCTATATGATGGTTTAACTTGACAGCGATATTACATAGGTCAGTGATCTACACATTTGAGATTTTTGGTGGACAATTTTGTGGGTGTTCTGTGCTGTTTTATCAAGGGAGAAGGCGAGGGCGTAAAAAATTAATTCATATTTGTGCTCAAAAGGATTCAACGTGACTGAACACGAATGGATTCCTATGTTGTGTGGTTTGTAGAAAACTAATGCCTATTTAACAAAGATTGTTTAATGCTATTGTTAAATAGAATTCTTACAAAGAATCACGATGATCAAATACTAAATTACAAAGGGATACATGACCAAAGACTCGAGCTGCTTACTAACGACTAATAACAATGGCATACAAATAAAATTTTGTTTAATATTATACCCCAGTTCCAAGGCTCACTGAAACTCATCTTACTGTCTCCATATGATGAAGTCAAACAACCAGAAACTGGTTGTGTTGTGTAAGTGAGAAAGATGTGAGCAACACAATATATTGACATATTCTTAGTTATCTAAGTTTTCTTTCCGTACCAAGCCACATCGAACCCTAGAACTGATCCTTATACTCGATTTTATTTGTAAGAAGCTACATACATGGAGCTTTTAGGTGGTCGTGGTTACGATTCCAACTATATTTGGCACCTATTTGTAACTAAGTTTAATGAGTAAATAGGTTTAAGATAATGCACCGATTGGGTTTGAACGAAGAACTTTTTAACGGATACGCAACTGTGTTCAGATAAGGTACGATGATGCTTACAATATCCAAGCTTTATACAAATTTATAACTCTTGGTGTAAGAAGCAGAATGCAATTAAGCTTAAAGTGCAATGTTGATCGCTAAATAAATGACTTATTGTCCGGTAAGTAAAGGAAATTCTTCTAGATATATTTACTTCGAGATAACTGTCGAAGTATAATGCCTACATCGTACCATGTGTTACAAAGAGACAGTCGTTCGAACGTTTCTTGCTATTTCGATGCTAAGTTGAAGAATGTAAGTTAAATTGATGAATCACAACTTCCAGCATTTTGTATCAAGTGTTCGTTATATAACCTTAATTGAACAGAATATATTAGATGGATGTGTGTTAAGTAGCCAGTTGTCACCATTTTCGACATGATTAATTAAAAGCACC
>JACCGJ010000440.1:7089-17724 GCA_013407085.1 Atriophallophorus winterbourni | reverse complement strand
TATTGCAGTAAAAAAGCGTACAAGCTTAAAATAACCGCAGGATGGTATGGTGTTTAATAAAGCAAGCAAAAGTGAAAAATATGAAGCGAGTGTCATAAGAGGATAAAAGAGCAATAGTGTTTGCAGCGTAAAAGCATAGCTTAAAAAAACCACAGGGTGTTATATACAGTGCGGTGAGAATAAAACAGGGAGTATCATCTAGTACGGGGGCGGGAAGGCCGTATAGCGGGCCACACTCGCTTGAAATTGCGTCTTCCCGATTTTTCGAGGCGGTAGCAGGGGAAACGGAGGCATCGTGGTTGCGTTAGACCTGTAAACAAGTGAAACAGAAAGTTAAATGTAGTAATCAAGGGATTTTGTAATGGAGTTCTTGGAGGAAGGAGTCGATTCCGTGTTTAAACACGGTTAAGGAGGGAGCCGATACCACATCCTCTGGTAATTTGTTCCAAAGAGCACAAACACGCACAGAGAAAAAGTACTTTCGACAGTTGATATGGGACTGTTTCAAGCAAAGTCTGTGTGAGTGACCGCGCAAATGCGTTGTCTCGGTGTTGCGGGAAAATAGGGAAAAGCACGGGTGGGTGGGTGAGGACATGATCTGATATAGATAGATAAGATCACCACGGGTCCGGCGATACTGCACAGAAAACATTTTCAATATTTCCAATCGTTGGGGATATGGAATGAAGAACAATCCTCTGACAAGTTTCGTCGCACGCCGTTGAGGTGCCTCCAACAACTTTTGGTCATTGATCAACCACGGGCTCCAGGCCTGAATAGCATATTCCAAATGTGGCCGAAGAAACGCTTTCAAAAGAATAGGAAAACATCGTGGCTCAAAGTGATTGAGTGCTCTGCGCAGGAGACCTAACATACTATTGGCAGTGTAGGCCATTTTTCTACAGGTGGCTGAGACGGATAACCTAGACTCAACAATGATTCCTAAGTCACGTTCAGCGTTGCTAACCTAGGGCGACTAACTACCAAGATGATAGTGAGGAGTAATGCCAGCGCGAGTAGAAAGGACACGGCATTTCGATACGTTGAAGGGGAGATTATTCGTGACTGACCATAAGTGGAGTGTGTTGAGGTCCGCTTGCAGTAGATCCATGTCAGTACGGCTGTAAATCGTTCGCCATATTTTGACATCATCTGCATACAGCAAGACAGGGGAATGAAGGGAACGTGTAAGATCGTCCACAAAGATGAGGAAAAAATTCGGTCCTAAAACAGAACCCTGCGGAACGCCACTAGGGGTGGCAAACGGGGTTGAGAGAGAGCCGTTAACACGCACACGTGCCGATCGTTCATGGAGGTAACTTTTTAACCACGACAAGAGCTTGCCGGAAATTCCCAGCGAAACAAGCTTCTGCAGAAGTATCCGGTGGTCGACTCTGTCAAAGGCCTTGGAGAAATCCAAATAAATCACATGGACTTCCCGACCTTTATCGACTGCGGTCGTCCACTGATGGCGAGCAAGCATAAGATTTGTAAGGCACGATCTACGACGGCGGAAGCCATGTTGATTATCGGATAAGAGTTGAAATGTGTCAACGTGATGCCGTAATGCGTACACAATAATAGATTCCATTATTTTGGATACCACGGACAATAGGGTGATGGGGCGATAGTTGCTGACATCGGAGCGTGAACCACCCTTGTAGATAGGAGAAATGGATCCACACCTCCACTGGACGGGAACACAACCGAGAGAAAAAATATGCTGAAAAAGGTCCGTCAAAGGGTAGCATAAAGAAGCAGCACATTCGCGCAGAACTCTAGGGTGAAGCGTATCAGGGCCAGCAGAACTAGAAGGGCGCAGGAATATGAGCTTGCCGAAAATAGCGGCAGGTGTAAAAGTGATGTCTGAAAGCTCGAAAAGTGATGGGGTTGAGTTGACAGGTACGGAAAGCGATGTACTGGAGGGCTCAAAAATCGAGGCATAGTAAAGCCGTAGTGCTTCTGCTGCTTCACTGGCTGTCTGGGTAGGGCCCAACGGTGTTTCTAAAGTTGTAATGCCAGGGTTGACATGACGTAAACGATTGACAAAGCTAAAGAGCCGTTTTGGGTTATCAGCAAAGGCACAAGAAAGTTTGTACTGGTAGTTCAAACGATCTTCGCGGATGAGAGCCGTGGATTGGTTTCGATACATTCG
The DNA here is from genome assembly GCA_013407085.1 of Atriophallophorus winterbourni. Lineage (NCBI taxonomy): Eukaryota > Metazoa > Platyhelminthes > Trematoda > Plagiorchiida > Microphallidae > Atriophallophorus > Atriophallophorus winterbourni. The sequence goes on along the minus strand of JACCGJ010000440.1, from coordinate 15,569 downwards.
ATAGCGTTCCCACTGTTGATAAGAAGGGGAGTGGACATAAATAGACCATTCTCTATTCCGTTCGCTAATGAATTTTCGAGTGCGGCTACGTAGTGGAGTTCTCCTGTGCTTCCGCAGCGGAACAGCTTTAGTTACCGTGCATGAAGCTGTTAATTGTAGTAGTCGAGAGGAAAAACTCAACCATGCATCGTCAGCTGAAAGGTCGGTACTGAAATACCAGTCCTGATTCAGAATAAGAGTGTTTAGCTTGTTGTAGTCTGTCCACCTCCGTGTGAACACCGAGCTATCTGCAATCTTGTCAGCCCAGTAGACTAGCTGGAAATGTAAGAATACATGATCACTGCGCCCAAGCGGTGCACGACGTTCGACATATTCAATCATCAGTTCATCGTCTGTCAAAATAAGATCCAGTAAAGATGGCGTATCATTAGAACGGAAACGGGTGGGTTCAGTGGAATGGTTGAACAATGGGTGTGTGGAACAGATCTAGTAACTTTGCACCGAAATGACCATCTGGATAAGGACGATCGAACAAATTTGGAAGATTAAAGTCCCCCATGATGAGAACATGTGTGTGTGTCTGAAGGAGTACACGATTCAGGTAACTTAGCAATTGTTCATCGTCTTGGTTAGAATTACTCGGGGGGCGATAAATAACTACAACTATGATTGATTCAAAACTGTAAATTTGTAAAGTGCAACTTAAAGTATCAGAGGATTGCACGACAGAAGTAAAAAGTTCAGTACAGTGAATAGAGGAATTGACGTAAAGGGCTACGCCACCACCAGGCGATGGTCTATCGGATCGAAAAACGTTCATGTTCGGGATATGAATTTCATTGTCAAGATGGCGTTCGTTCAACCAAGTTTCAGTGAGTGCAATAATATCATAAGGACATGTGGAAACATGGAACGTTAGTTCATTGAGTTTGCTCAACAGACCTTGAGTGTTTGTATAAGCACATTTTAGGTATTTGCGGTGAATAAGACCAGACATTACGTTTTGGCCGGCCAGAGTAGGGCCGGCTAAATCAAGTTTTTTTGCATAATATCAGAGGAGTTATTCGATGTAAGATCACTTATCTTTGGACTCGAATTTTCAGATAGGAGAGTAGCCAGCGTAGGGTTGTTGGAGCACATTTCGCTTTGTGTAAAAGGATTTTGCGTTGCGCTGTCAGCCGTGATGGTGACTGGAGTTCGACGAGGTTGGTCTGAAAAAATTCGGACACTCGGTGGTGCTGTTCTACGAGCACAACGCCAGGCATTTAGGAAAGTAGGCAGCATCTCAGAGCTCAGGAAACAAACTTTCAGCAGTCGCGGCGAATTTCCATTGTAAGTGGTTGGACGAGGGAGTCGGTATAAGGACACTGTTGTGACTGGTTCGCAATTCATATGCTGATAAAGAAAACGCCATTGGGCATGATCGTGTTCTTTACGTTCGGTTTCATTTTCGCTGTCACATTCTGGTACTCCATGAACAATGATGGCTCTAGGAGTGTCTTGTCGTTGCACATTAGGAGGACGATTTTTTGCACGTTCTATCCAGGGTATATCGGGATGGATACGAGAGGGCGAAGCTTCGTGTCGCAGATAATGTGCAGACAATAAAACACTCTCCATCTGATCGTTATTTTCCAAGTCGACGCGCAGCAGACGTGGTTGGTCAGAGTGAGCAGAGGATGGGTGACGTGTGAGTCTCGTTAGGCATAACGGTTTGATAACCTGGATCTTCATGGAAGTACACAAGCGTTTCCACTGAAGTAGATCATGGGCTCGTTTAGCATTGAACTGGGATTCAGCAGACTCAACAACGTTGGTGCAAATAACAGAGAAATGTTTCACCGTTGACTTGATTTGTTTTGGCATACGAAGAGGACATGGTTGCTTTTTGGTCGGTGTAGTAGCAGTGAGAGTTTCTGCAATGGGCTTAGAGGTGGCATTACAAGGGAAGGGGGCAGTTGTTTCTAAATTCGCAGGAGGATTTATTGGAGTGGGTAAATTGAGAACTTTTTGAAGCTCAGCAAGCTCCAATAATACGCGGTTAAGTTGAGACTCAACATGACAGAGTCGGTTTTCCAGTATACTACGTGATGCGAGCTCCGTATTAGTAGTCGGAGTAAAAGAAACATTAGACCCAGGTGCTGGAGATGTGCGCATGGGAGTGGTTTGCGGGGTGTTTGCGAGTGAGTCTGGATGGCGACGGAGACCTTCAAAATAAGGGAGACACGATGAGCAAATATACTTCAGTGGTGAAGACGAGGAGGATTGTATTACAGCTACATCGAGGTGCGTTAAACTAGGAACACAAGAGAGATGCGATTTCATGCAGCAGAGTGAGCAGATCACAATCTTAGATCGGGCGCCGACACGTCGGTGACACATAGGACAAGAAGACAACTTTGACGGGGTCGAATAACACATTCCAGAAAGGAAGCAAAATATTCCAAAGTGGATAGTTTATCGAAAACTAGAAAAGTATCACGTCAGAGAAAAATTCAAACCGCGCGCGAAAGATCATGTGGTTGTTGGTGGGACGTGGGCAACCGAAGACTAGCCCACGTGCAGGTCTATGAATGTGCGGCACTTTTACCGGTCAGGCGTGTGCTTTCATAAAAGCGACGCGAATTTCTTCATAAAGTGTTAAACTAAAAAAGTAAAATAAAAGATGTTGTTTTGACAATGGCATATACAAGTTTGTTTCAAAAATAATAGCACGTTATGTCAAAAGAGATTCACCTCCCGGGATATAGATATATTATATATAATATATATATAATAGAGATATACGAATATATATAATATAATGTGTGTGATGTGTGGTGTGTGTGTGTGTGTGATCACAAGCCTGATGCAAGCAAAGTGCCGCACGGCTATACACCGCACGTGGGGTAAGATACTGTGAGATTGCCCATGGCTAGACAGATATGAGAAATAAAAATGGTGACGAGATTTCAGCATGATTTCACACACAGATAATTACCGGTAGCAAATTAATGTAGCAGGTGAACGCTGCATGGGACAGAAACACTGCGCGATTGCACATCCGTTTTGTAGGCGCTGCTTGATCGTAGTAACCATCTACCACCTAACTCTTCTTCTTCTTCTGAATCGAAAGCAGAAGGGATAAAATCCCGTTTGAGCTTCATCACAGTAATAGACATGGGTGACTTCTGCTGACAAGGCAAACCCTGAGAGTAGAGGAACATCACTATTTCACTCCGGGGAACAAGTCCATCCATCTCAACAAATGCTGATCCAACACGCTTTTGAATAGCTGTTCAGATGGTACAGACAGGAGCCCTTTTGGTAGAGAGTTCCAAGTGTTCACCACCCGCGTGGATAGCGTGCTCGCATTACTCAGCTTCAGCCTTCCAGGCTTCTGCAACTTAAAGTCATGTCCACGAGACCTCGACTCACCTACTAATCGGAAGTACTGGAGGAACTCGTCTCCATATTGACCGAGAAGAATACGGCGTGTCAGGAGCAGGTCATATCTTACCCTTCGAAGCTCTAGGGGGTAGAGTTTCAGCAAGCTCCTCCTATCCTCGTACGCGAGTTGGCGCATTCCACAAACCATCTTAGTGCCCCTCCTTTGTACCCTCTCCAAGGAGTCGCATTCGCCTTTGGACTGAGGAAATGCAACAGGTAGCCCATATTCCAACAGAGGACGAATGTACACAGAGAAAAGTGTCTGGAACATTTGCGGGGTAATGGACGCAAAGGAACGCCGAATCGCCCAGAGCATCCTGGTAGCGCTGCCTATTCTCCGACAAGTGTCAGCCTTCGACTTCAAGGAATCCATAACCAGAATCCCTAAGTCTTTTTCGACCGTCACCGCTCTAATAGGCTTACCTCCAATAAAGTATTCACCACCAGTGTCATCGGAGTTTATGCGCATGACCACTGTCTTGTCCTCATTGATAGGCAGTGACCAGCGATGTGTCCAACTGACTAACATCAACTGCTTGTTGCAGTTGCTTGTGGCCATCGCAGGAACTGACAGAGGCCCACAGTTTCAGATCATCCGCGAATAAAAGACAATCGATCGCTACCGCGTCCGGAATATCATTCACGAAAACTTTGAATAACAATGGGCCAAGGACATATCCCTGCGGCACTCCGGAGCCTGCTATCATCTCTGAAGACAAAACTCGATTCACCTCGACACGGTTTGACCGCCCTGAGATGAATGCCTCGATCCATTTAAATAGACTCATTTGGGCATTGTTGACAACAATCCTCTGCGACTACTAGATACACGATTGCGGTGTATGTATGTATGAAATCACAAGTGTGATCCAGGCAAAGTGCGGCACAATCACAGACTGCACGTGGGCTAAGATGCTATCATGTTCCCCAAACCGGGGATATTAATGTTGGAGAGTTTAAATTGCCATATTAATTTTCGAGAAAGGCGTGCGCACCTTATGCTCCAAATACAAGGGATAGGCTTTACTTCAATCATTACCCGCATTCTTACATCATTAGGTCCCCGGCGCCTTACTTTACGTACGAAATCACATAATCGTGAACAACAAGCGGAATTCCCCCGACAGGAGATATATCAATCGCTTATTCACTTTTTATGAATTCTAGCTAATCACCTCACCTATAGGCACCTCACGACAGCGCCGTCTTAAGTTTAGGGTGTTTTGGTTTTGATTGATAGAAAAACGCTGTTCGGTACCCTGTTGCTACATAATGTCTCGTGTAAATGTACGTTAATATATTTCGGGCGCTTTATTTTCTTAAAACTTGATCCGGTAAGGGTTACTTTAGCCTCTCAGTCATTTTTCTATGATTAGTGGTGTGTCTGACAGGGTTTCCCGATTTCTCCATTTTTTGTATAATTTTCCAATAGACGTTATAATGGATCTATGTAATTCAAACCACCAACTAAAAACCCTTATTTTTAATCTTTCCAAAGTCAACGCATCACGTCTTCCTGGCTGAGGTTCCCACGATCAAATATCGCAATGGTTAGTTACGCTTTAGGATATATCCCGCAACCGTCTTCTCATTATCTCATCACGAGGTTAATCGCATAGGAAATCACAGATCTAGGAGCAGCAAGCTGGTTTCTGGCCTAGCAGAGGCTGTTTAGACCACATCTTAAAACTGCGGCACGCTTATCGCAACAGACATTAGGCATCTTTGTAGACTTCATAGGGGCATTTGATTTAGTCGATCAAAATGTGCTGTTTCACACCTTGCTGTGCATTCTGATTGGTTCTCTTCAACTCATACAGATGATCAAGATGCTTTGGATAGTCTATGTACTATCGTACCACCATTTGGAATTTGCTTTGCGCCTTTTAACTTTAAAGTTCTGTTTTAAGGTTCGGGAGTGTAGAATGACTTACTTACTTGAGTAGGCGTTAGACACGATAATCTCTACAACAAAGCTGCACCATAGTGAGCTGTTCCGATAAATTTGTCGCCAAATTGCCACACATATACCACTTTTGTTGTGCTCCAGTATTTGGTTTATGTCTTTTTAGTTCACTAATGTTGTCCGGCTCATATCTGGCCACACAATCATGTTATTTCGTGTTGCCGTTTACTCTCCTAACGTAACTTTTGTCACTTGTTTTGGAACCTCTCGGATGGTGCTATACACCGTCACCAGTTTATTATAAATAATCCACTGTCAACACGTTACCATGTGTTATGTTTTAGACCCTTATTTGAAGCCAAATGTCTGGTCTGCCCCGTCGAATAATTAAGGTAGGTTTTGTCAATTTTTTTAACTTCTACATTCAGGAAACGGAGAAGCTTCTGGCAGAACCATGCGATGGCATTTCTGCAACGCCACGTGAAGACAATGCAAGACATTTTCAGGTTACCATTAATGGTCCTGCGGACAGTGCTTATGATGGCGGTGTATTCCATTTAGAATTGTTCCTCCCAGAAGGTTATCCGATGACGGCTCCCATGGTTCGATTTATCACTAAACTTTATCACCCAAACGTGGACAAACTTGGTAGAATTTGTTTGGATATTCTCAAAGGTTGGTGGAATTTGCTGTGCCAATTGACTTTTGATTGAAACAACTATTGAAACCGCGCTAATTATTAACCAAATACCTTCTGGTCCTGGCCACACTACAGAACGTAGACGCGTAAGGAACAAACTTAAGCGGAGTTTAGGACTAGATAGACAATAGTGGTGGCTAAATAAGGTCTAATAAATGGAAATAGCAAATAATGCTGGTAACGTGCGAAAACTTTTCCAACTTATTCAATCGACGGGTCCTACGATCAAAGGAGTTAGCAAGAATATCGCTGAAATAGACAGTAAGCTGATCACTAATAAGAATCGCCGCCTCACGCTTGACCAAAAATGTTGAAAAACAATTCAGCTGATCGCCTGCAACGGATTCATTACCTCATTTGAAGCAGTATACTCCTGGACATGTTACCGTAGATCCCCTAGTGATTTAGAAATTGAAGCATCTATCGAATCCATGAAACGATTCAGTGCTGCTGGCCCCGGAAGGTTGCTAAGTCTTAATCAGTACATTAAGCGATCTCCTCCGTGTAGTGTAGTTGTCAGGATCCGTCCCTCAGAGTTGGGGAGATTCGGTTATCATACCAATATTTAAACAAGTACGAAGATCCTGCTCTAATAATCGTGGGATCAGTCTCACTTCCATCATTACGAGATTATTAGCCGTCATATGCCTTCGGAGATTAACATCACATAGGTAATCACAGATCCGAGAGCAGCACGCTGGCTTCCGGCCTTGCAGAGGCTGTATCGACCACAGTTTTACTCTTCGATAGATCTTAGAAGTGCGGCACACTTATCGACATTTAATTCAGTTGATTGAAATGCCCTATTTAACACGTTGCTGTGAAAAGGTGTTCCGCAAAAGTATGTCAACATATTGCGTGCACTTCATGCTCATACATCCGGATGGGTTGTGGTTTACAGCGGCCTTTCACCCAAATTCCCAACTACAAGTGGCGTCCGACAAGGATTTCTCATTTTCTGTTCAATTTTGTAATTGATGCCATCATGGAATTATGCAACAAAGGAGCCCCTGCTTTCGGAGTTCATATAATGCCTGATGGTAGACTTGAACTATGCTGATGATATAATTCTGCTCCTCGACTCGTAAACAGATGCACTGGCGATACTGAACAAGCTAGTTAGTATTGTGCCTGCATTCGGAATGCGTTTTGCACCCTCTAAGTGCAGCGTTCTGCTGCAGGACATCGACATATCGAACAGCACTTTATTACTTCACAATCAGGCTCTTGAAATTGTAGATCGTTTTAAGTATCTCGGTAGTTGTATCAATAATTCTGCATCGTTAGATGACGAGGTTCCGGCTCGCATTTCTAAGGCGACCGTAGCATTCTACAAACTGTCACCTCTGGCGTCAGAAAAGATTGTCTATGTTACTCAAAGGTAGAGTCTACAAAGCGACAGTACGGGCTGTATTACTGTATGGGTGCGAAACGTGCACCTTACGTAGAGAGTACATTCGGTATCTCCAAGCATATGACAACCGCATAGGCAACGATTCTCTCAAAATAATTTCTTCTGTCGTAATGTTATTATAGAGAAGCAGATCAACCTGTATAGATTGCGCTGGTTGGGTCACGTTTTACTGATGCGGATCACCGACTTCCAACACGGATACTTTTTGTGACGCCACATCCCGATTGGCGTAAATCGCATGGTGGCCATACTATCACGTGGTATAGGCAGCTAAACACAATTACTAGTAACCTTTCCAAAGTCTGCGCAGCGCGTCTTCCAGACTCGGGTCCCCACGATCAGATATCGCAATGGTTAGTTACGCTTCATGAAATGTCCCGAAACTGTGTTCAATGGCGGTCTTGCACTAATCATCTTCTTGGAATGTTTGCTTAACTTTGCATAGTGTCAAGTGGAGTGACGAGATAAGCTTGTTGTGATGCATGACAGTGAACGCCGCAAGGAAACTGCCATGCTGATGTGACTCGTCGCGAAACTTGAATAAATACATGTTCCATTCGAAGTGTAGGCACCTCATCTGAGTTTATTTGTGCTTGCTCTTCTATAGAATATGTAGCTATTTAGATCCCACCCTTTCATGTCTTTTAGGATTTTACTTTTTCATGGTTCTGTGGCAGTTACGCATTCGGTACATGCTACCGATGTAATGGCACTTCGTCTGGCTTCATACTTGTACTTCATGATGATGATGACCGGTGTAATGCTGTCTCTGATGATAATGATGATTGTCCATTTTCGTTTTTTTCGATTACGAATAAAAATTTACTTGTACATTGTATTTTCGATCTCGGTTTTTTCGTTACACTAACTTACGTTAAATAGACACATTTGGAGTCAAGTAAAATGGCCCAAATATGACCGACTGACCAAGTATCCAAAGTTTTATAAAAATCAACCAATATTCGTAATGAGCCCGCAGTTAGCTCTGCGCATTGCCAAATTAATCGTGAGCACTAATAAGCGGCAACTCG
>JACCGJ010000439.1:56341-89760 GCA_013407085.1 Atriophallophorus winterbourni | reverse complement strand
GTTGAGGGTCAGGCAGGTAAAACTTATGAGGCTAGACTCAAGGACCTCGGTTTGTTTTCACTAAAGAGACGGCGGCTGCGAGGTGACCTAATAGAAGCCTTCAAAATTCTAAAGGGTCTTACAGGTGATAATATTACTGAAATCCTTAAACTTGCACCTGAAGCAGCTACAAGAGGTAATTCCATGAAACTTCTTAAGAGTAGGCCCAGGTTGCTGGCACGTGAGCACTTTTTCAGCAACCGTGTGGTCAACTTCTGGAACAAGCTTCCAGATTGTATAGTAAGCCTCCCAAATGTGTTGAGCTTTAAAAGGGAATTAGACGTTAAATGGTCTATCATATTTCCGCATATTGTCTAATAAAAAAACTTTATAAAAAAACAAAAAAACGTATTTTTTTTACATTTTTATCATATCTGTCTAGGCCTGGACAACCTGACAGTAAATTAGCCCACATGCAGTCTATGACTGTGTTTCACTTTACCGCAACTAAGCTAGTGATTTCATACACCACACATTGTTCTCGCATATTATTGCATTGTTTCCTGAATAGCTGACCTCTCACCGTGCTGGTGAAGAGAAACCCTACCTTACTTTCCAGTTATTCGGAAGCAAGAACGTGTGAAAAGTACGAACTGGATACTCGAATTCAGAAAGGCCGGGGTCCACCGCATACCGTCGAAGGAAATCTGGGCGCGTGATTGGGCTTTTAGCCACCTTCAGCCCGTGCACCTTGAACTGAACTTGACTTTGAAAACGGAACTGTGAAACGGAACGTGAACTTGAACTAACCTTGAATTTAATTTGTTTTTCAAATATTCTCTTTCCCATATTTTCGAAATGGACTCGTCAGCTTCACAACTTAAGCGCAAGATCGATTGCTTACTCTCGCGTTTGGATCAATTCCTTCTCAAAAATGCAAACTTTAAGCCTCTGCTTGACTACCACTGCAATTTTGCAGCTTTTGAAATTCGTGCGAATTTTGATAGCTTAATAAACACTTTAAAACAACGAGAGTTAACTCTACTGCAGCAACTTAATGTTGTCTACAAAGAAAAGGCTTCACAGATTGAAAGGTAAATCAAAATTTTTTGATAAGCATTTATAGTCATCGACAAAATATCGAAAAACTCCGTGCTGCTTTCAGTTCTTTATCATCTGATTCCTTAGTGGACCCCAGCCTCAATGATTTACTTATGCGGTATGTTGTTGCATCTCTAATTGTAAAGTGCTGAGCGTGATCTGGTAAATAGTGTATCCGATCCGTTTATTTCATTTCGAATGGAACATTCGACCTTACCTCTGATCCTCGCTAATTATGGCCGTGTTGTTTCTCGATATGGTGGCCACTTTGCTTCCCCCGGGCAAAATTCCACTTCATTACCGCTTGAACTAGAAGAGGAAGATGATGATCCAGATGAGTCTTGTGCACAATCTGCCGTGTGCTCGCAATTCACTCCTGTGTGCAATTGTGTAAAACCTGAACTTCAACAATGGTTAGCAGATGTATCGCACACTTGCAGTCGTGGACGAACCTGTACCAATATCGCTAATTTGAATTCATTCTTCCCTGCTTCCATCAAACTGCGTGGTAACAAAATCGAAGAATCTGAAGTATGAGAAATTTGAATTGTTCTATCGTGATTTTTGATTGGTATGGACTTTTTTGTGTAACGATTTGTGCGTGGAATAACATTTTTGTGGTATAGCAGCATACCTTGTAGACGTGATCACGTCAGATTCCCTGGGCTTAAACTTGAAGTTCAGAAGCTATTGATACTGTGCAGCTCGTTTCCTGTGACAATGTACGGATGTGCAATCGTACAGTACTTCTGTGCTGTACGGCTAACATCGTGCTAAATTGATTGGCCATCGGTGGTGAGCTGCATGCTGAAACAGGCTGGAGTCTCACTACCATTTCTATTTTCATTCTCATATCTGTCTAGGCCTGGGCAACCTAACAGTATCTCAGCCCACGTGCAGTCTCTGACTGTACGGCACTTTGCCTGGATCAGGCTTGTGCATTCATTCATTTATTCATGTCGCAATCATGGATTAGTACTTTGCAACAAGTCGATAGCAACATTATTCATCGTCCAGCGTTAGCCGTTGAAAACTTTTTTAGTATCATCAAGTAACTTACCTTCTATTCTGATGGAATCCGCTCTTCGTCACATTTTCCCCAAAGCTTTTTGTCGGAATACAATACCGTGGTGGGTTCAGATAGCCCTATTGGAAGCTACTCATCGGCTTCCAGTAAATCATGCATGATTGCGGGTGTTTGACGGATTATAGCTTATTAAAAATGCTCAACGCATGTTACTTTGTCACCTTTTGTTGCTTTCTTGTCTTGCTGTTGATCCCCCTATCATTCTAATAAGGTGCTGTAAGCTCTCGTTATCTTTTATGACCCTTGGTTTAACTGCTATATGGATTTTCTAATGTTAAAGCTTTTCCCTGCAATGATTTTTAAAAAATTTCATTCTGCCCCCGTGTAATTATTTCATGCAGTTCTATTACAATCGAATATTTCATACCATGATAGTAATTTTTAATCACTTGGTTAACTTGATTTGTATGGCCCCTATCTTTTTGCAGTACGCTTCTAGTCTACCGAGCTCCCGAAACAGAGTCTGTTCGTGGGCGTTTAAAAGTACAAATGCAGCTAATAATACTGGTAAGCTGTTATTGCTTTTCGGCTTAGTAGAACAGTTTTGTTCACTAGATTACCTATCGGTTGTATTCTCCAGTTTTACCCCCAAGTCCGTTGAACGCTTTCGTAACGGTGTCATGTATAAATTCGCCTTATGCCGTGTTTATCGACCCTGGTCTGATATGTCTAAAAATCATATTCAGTGTAGGTATTGCTTAATATTAAATGTTGTCAAGTGAAGTGCAAATAACCGCTGTCATGCTGATGTTGCTCTATTCGTTCACGAAAATTGGTTGAATGCGTTCCATTCTAGTTTGTTTGTGCTTACTCCGCATTCTTACAAGATTCCACTTTGTCATGTTTGTGGCAATTAAGCATTGGTATAATGCCGTCCCTGATGATGGTGCTCATGATTTCGCGTGCTTTTCAGTTCACGAAGATTCTCCCAGCATTTCAGTACTTTCGGATTCTGCGGTCACCAATTCTGATGCTCTAAAAGACTGGCTGTTCTGTGATACAGTACGTTTTTCAATTTCCACATTTTCAAGATCATACTATGCTGTGGTTTTCAATTTGTCTACCTCAAACTGCGCGTTCATTTGATGGTCATTTTGGATTCACATTGTATACTGTTTCGCTCTCCGGTCTATCATGCTAGCATCATCTAACTATAATAGGCAACGTACCCGCAGTCCTAGTTGTTAGTTCTACTGTACATATTTTTCTTTTTTCGGAGCTTTTTTTCTGTACGTAAAATGTGCTACAGTACTAATATTTATTTTAAATCGTAATCAGATTCTACAAATCAGTTATATATGAAGTTCGAAAAGCAGGTCAGATTCACACGACCGGGTTCATGTGCATATCCGTGACCCAATATGCCAATTCCATTTTGAAATCAGAAGTCTGCGGCAGTCTTAGTCTGCACAAGTCGATATACTTTCGGATTGCCCTGAGCAGCCTGACAGTATATTAGCCCACGTACAGTCTCTGAGTGCGCGGCTCTTTGTCTGGATCAGGCTTGTGATATTATACCATACCATACCACCATTGACTCATATGATGATGAAATAATAGAAGTGGGCAGTGTAATGTATATGCACGTGCTTATGTACGTGTCAAATGGGTTCCCAAATATACTGTTGGAAAGAAACCTTTTTCTTTTGTTATCGCCTGATTAATTTTTGGGTCATCGTTTACATCTGGTCATAGATTATTACTGGCAGTACAGTGCTCTTTCTGTCTCTGACCTTGCGCTTTGAATAGCTTGATAATATCTGTCTGTTTGTGTTAGTTTGTATGTATGAAATTATAAACTTATAATGGGACCAACAAGCGACATGAAATCCCTCCGCCTTAATACAAATTACATCATCTTATTTCCTTCCCATTTTTGTTCATTCACTTTTCAGCCGGTACAACTTCACTCGATGCCAGGACTTTCCCATCATCTGTCGCGGAATTCGGTTTCATCCCAACCGAAGCAAGATCGTGCTACGCTGTGTGATAATTTGGCGCGTTGGTTGGTTGAAACGGGAGAAAACCAGGATGTCCCGCATAGCGATGCAACGTCACCAACCACATCAACTCGTTTGCTACCCTCTCATTTAACCCAGGGTGGCCCGATCGATCTTGATAAATGGCTTATTCGTGAGCATCCACCGTCTTCCATTGGACCCAGTGTAGTAGCGTCAACTGAGTTTCAGCCTGTAAGTATTCGGTTCGATTGTGACCTAAAAATGTTTGAAATGTTTGAGTGTAGTTTTTTCCTCAACATTGTTTTATATCGATCCACTATGATCTACGTACATCTGACTTCTGTATGTATGAAAGCACAAGCCTGATCTAGGCAAAGTGCTGCACAGTCAGAGACTGCACCGGGGTTGCCAGGCCTATGCAGAAATGAGCAATGAGGATAGAAAATAGGACCTTTTGCGCGTTTACACATGCAGCTCGATATATCAGTGACGAATCAATTTTTAATGATTAGCATTGCACATTGAAGTACTGCACGGCTGCATATCCGTAAAAGTATGTATATACAATGTGAAATCGGTAACCTAAGATCAAGTAACCTGCCACTCGCTCTGGTAAAATAGTGCGCTGAGATAATGTCAATTTACCCGTCTCGACCGAAAGCTAGCCAAATGCAGCAGTGAATGTGTCAATCGCCTATGTAGGACGAAAATACCGCAAACTCGCACTTCAAACCACATTCAAATTGAGGTTATATATTAATATTCGCATTTTGATGGGTGCATTTGAACGTCTTGTAACAAAATTTCACTAGTTCATTGTGCGTCGTAGTAGAGTGAACATGCTCTGTAAACCAGCTTTAGAACGCACGTCATCTTTCGTTGCTTTGTCCGTCCACAATATGTTCGTAAATGGAAAACATTCAGCTTCCGTTCGTGTCTTGCGTGGGTGGTCCAGGTTTCACTGCTGTACAGTAAATCATTTAGAACGTACGCGCTGTATGCCATCATCTTTGTCTTCACAGTGTGCTTGCGGTTTCTCCAGACACGAGAGTTTAATCAGGACAAAATGGTAGCTACTTTGTTAATCCGCTTATCAGTCTCCGTGTCTAGCGATAGTTTGAACCAAGATATGCGAAATTATGTACTGTTTCAAGTTAACAGTTTTCAACAGATTTGAGGCGATACAATTCATTGACAAAGTACTTTGGTTTTGCTCATGCTGATGGTAGCCCAATGTTTCTGATGTCGACCAAAAAGTTCATTAGTGACTGGAGGTGTTTTAGTGAGTGATCAATAATGACTGCATCGTCGGCAAATAACATGTCACGAATTAGTGCATCCCGTACCTTTCTTTGTGCTTTCAAACGTATCAGGTTGAAAAGCTTTCCATCACTTCGCGTGCGGAATTAAATACCTTCTGTTTAAGCATGTTTCAGCAGCAGAGCAAAGAAAATGCCGAACAGCGTGGTAGCAAGAACACACCCTCGGCGAATTTCAAAGGCTTCCGAACTGCAACCGTTAAAAATGACTGAGTCCTTCATGTCGGGGTGGAAAAAAATGACGAGTTTAAACAGCTTTGGACGGTAGTCTATAAAATCAAGCTTTTTGAAAGGGCCCTCCCTACCGACGTCGAATACCTTCGTTAAGTCAATAAAATAGCATAAGCTGTTCCCGACCTTTTCTTGAAGTTGTCTCGTAGAGAAGCTCATGTCGACGGAAGCCACATTGAGATTTAAATTAAACTATCATCTAACACTTGTAGCTGTATCTGTAAGACAATTTGCCTGAAAAATTTGAAGAAAAATTCCTCTTTAATTGTTGCAGTCGCCTCGATCACCCTTATTCATATATAGTGTGATGATCTTAGTGTCTCGCATCTCTTGTGGGAAACACTTCTCCTGCATCAGTAACACCGTACTAAATTGTTCCGCCAGCAGTTTTGAGCTACATGCGGAACCACATTAGAGTCTTACTCCCATTTTCCATTTCTCCTATATCTGTCTACCCCTAGACAACCTGACATTATTTTAGCCCACTACAGCGCGGCACTTTCCTTAGATCCATGCTTGTTATTTCATACATTGTTTTCACGAACCAGCAGACTTTGTTCACTTTCGTCGACCACATTTCGCAAACATAAAACTATTTGCAAAAGTACTCCTCCCATACATATCCTGATTAGTGTCGATGAAATATTCGAACTTAGCTGACGAATTATTAAGCGTCTTACAACCGTGGTTTCAAGCGTCGTTTTGCTGTACTGATATTCTGACTCTGTCATGTATGTGCGCCAGTCATTCGCACATCATTGCTTGATATCTGTCCTGGATACCGTTTTGGATGTTGATGATAATGCAGATAATGATCCTCTTCATAGATCATTAGTCTGGAGCCAAACCTAGTGCTGAATAGTATGAAGTAGGTAATGGCAGACGCATGAAAACAATGCGGAATATGCAAACGCAAAAGAAAGCCGCTCGTTTTTGTTGTTTCACTGCATGTGATTTCGTGATTTCTTTCTTTTTTGCATCAACGATGGTACAATGTTATGGGACATGCATTAAATAACATTAACGCCATTGCACGGATGTGCAATCGTGCAGTACTTCTGTGCTGGGCAGCTAACGCCGTGCTAAATTGACCTGCCACCGGTAGTGGACTGCATGCTGAAACACGCTAGAGTCTCACCGCCCTTTCCTCTTTTGTTATATCTGTCTACGCCTAGACAACCTGACAGTAACATAGCTCACGGGCAGTCTCTGGCTGTGCGGCGCTTTGCCAGGCTTGTGATTATATATATACATATATATCTATCTATATATATATATATAGATATATATATATAATGGTAATGATGATGATCACACTGCGATTGTTCTAAACGCATCTCATGAGGTTCATGGATTATTTGTTTGCCCAGCCTACGAATCCCCCCAGTTGCGTACAATGCCACGGTGGCCCTGGTGGGCCGACCTGCTGTGGCGCCCGTTTAAAGGACTCGCAACCCGAACCGCTAAAGGAAGTCATCTCAGCTCCACTCAGTGATTGGCTGATTGGTGGTTCCGATATGGATGGCAGTCTCAATGCGGAAAATCAAAAGCAGTACGTTGATCGGTGCGGTCGAATTGCATTTTGTCTGGCTATACGAAATTTCGAATGTCGTGATACGCAGGATTGTCAACTTGCTTTATTTGTTGCAGTGATCTTTTCTTTCTTCTTACTCTTAGTGTTATGGTTCAAAATCTTATTCAGTGGCGGTCTTGTTTTAGACATCTTGGGATGTTTGATTAAACTTGTCTGTTGTCAAGTGAAGTGGCGAGGTAAGCTTCTTATGATGCGTGGCACTAAAAACCGCGAGGAGGTTGTAATGCTGATGTCGCTCTACTCATTCACAACACTTTCTTGAATGCATGTTTGATTCGAGGTGTAGACACCTCATCCCAATGTATCTGTGTTTGATCTTTGACAGTAGGTTTTTAGGTCCCACTCTTCCCCGTATCTTTTAGAATTTTTTTACTATACCTTGGTTGTATGGCATTCAAGCACTTGGTACTTGTTACGAGTGTAACGCTGTCAATGATGATGAAATGATGATTCCTTTCAATTACAGCGGTTCAAACCTTCGCGCACCCTCGCGTATATACTTTGATCAATTACGCCTCACTGGTGATCCTTTTCTTATTTCTATGGAGCCTCCAAATATGTCCCAGCGTTCACAACTCAACGCGAATTGCGGTTACGCGGACATGAAAATATTTGATAGAGCTCTCCGCTAGTTATTGGATTTCAATGTTTGCTGTCGATTGACAGATTGATTTTAATTTCGACAGCTTATTTTTCATCCTATCACGCTAATTTTAGCACATACTTTTTTCTCCTAGTTTGAATCTTTCTCGTTTTCTTGTTATTGTCTGTGTCGTGTCGTTTTTCATCCAACATACCAGAAAAAATCAAAAATTGATTATCACATTTGACTTTTCTTTCGTAATCACAGCGCACTGTTGTGTGATTTTTCGATATCCGCTTGCTTCGTGTACTGCTTGCATTTTACGTTTCGCTGACTTGATTAACACCTCCATTGTCGTGTCATCTAGCAAGCGCTACGCTGAGATGAGCTTTCGAACAAGTACCTGTCCGCTGCGTATCGCTATCATGTTTGTCTGTTCCGATCTGGTCAACCTTTTCAAAAAATGGCTGATGTTTTGTGAATTGATACACAATCGTATGAGGATATCTGGTCTCGTCACAAGTTGTACAATCATGATCAGCTGACTATTCGTGCTATTTCCCATTCCCATATCTGTCTAGGCCTGGGCAACCTGACAGTATCTTAGCCCACGTGCAGTCTATGACTGTGCGGCACTTTGCCTGGATCAGGCTTGTGATTTCAAACATGCATACATACATTCGTGTCTTGAACATGTGCCCCTTCATAGTTTACCGCACCGCGCCTTATTCGCAGAGCCTGGTAGAAGCTGGAGAAACGATCGGATGGCCAGTCCATGACATAGCGCGTTATGATGAAGAAGCTCACCGTAGCGCTAAACTCAGTTGGGTGTATTCGTTTCTATTTTTCCCTCATATCTGTCTAGGCCTGGGCAACCTTGCAGTATCTTAGCCCACGTGCAGTCTCTGACAGTGCGGCACTTTGCCTGAACCAGGCTTGTGCTTTCATACATTCGTTTGCCTGTGTGTGGTCCAAAAGCTCCACCTAATAGTTGGCTGGAAACCTTACGAGATATGGCTGCAAACCGTTGTCAGTGGCGGCAGTGTATTTTATTATGTGTGTCATATTTTTTTCTAACCCGGTATTATTTTATTTAAAAAAATCACAAAACCGCATGCAGTGAAACTACAAAAACAAGCTGCTTTTTTGTGCATTTGCTTTTGCGTATTCCGCTTGGCTGTTTTCCCCTTTTCACGCGCTTGCTTATCTCGGTTTTCCTGCCTCATATTGCTTGTCACTTTGTCTGGCTCCAGACTAGTGTTTCATGATGATGATGATATACGGACCAAGTTTCAATCCTGCTGACGCATCAGATCGTATAAATCCAACATCACGTTGATTGCCATTTTAAATTCCGTAGTTGATATCATGAGGTCTATATTCCACAAGGTGTGGAAATTAAAGACTTCCACTTTTCCAGTTATTTCGGCAGTTCCTTATTAAAGTATGTTCTTCCACGCCTGTCAAACGTTGTGCTTGTTTTATTAAAAAAGGAGCTTTCAGACCGAAATTTAGTTGACAACTGAAAAGCTGTGAGTTGACTATGTTAACCATTTCAGCCAATTATTAATCGTCGTTGGATTATTAGGAGTCGCTTTGTATTCTTAGAGCAACAGCCTCCTGTAATGCCGGCCTTTTGTGATGTCAGAATAATCATTACGGACCCGCAAATGTTGAATCTACAATCCAAAAGTTTGAACTGAGTTGCTGCGTGGATGTGAAACGTGAAATCTACATAAATTCTACTTGATATTTCTTCGAGCATTCTAAAACCACTACAGTCATGGCATTTAGAGAGTTGGTATTGTCCCACGCGCATTCCTTGACAAGTTTTATTCGTTTCCTTGTGTGATACATTGCTTACGACACGCGTTGTGAATGTCTGACAACCGTCTCGAAAATTGCCTTCACCGCATTACAATTAAGGTACCTATACCAACACTCAATCCTTTATTGTACTGTACTAAAATGACCTGACGCCATCATTTCCGTCACCTCTCTCTGCTCCCACCCGCTGCAATAATACGAAAATTGCCTTGTACAACCTTGTATACCGTAATATGTTGCTTACATCCCCCGCACTTACACATCACTACCGGTTTCTGGCTGTTTGCTGTCATCAGGTGGATACAGTAAGATTAGTTTCAGTAAGCCTCGAAACAGCGGCATCCAAGTATAACTTTGTTTACCACTTATCCACTGTTTCAAGAGTCACTGAAACTAATATTACTGTCCACCTGGTGACGACAAACAGCCAGAAACCAGTAGTGGTGTGTAAGTGCGGGGAATGTGAGCAACACATCACTTTGGTCATCCATAAGCGCCTTGAGTCTTGACCAAGAATCACTTTGTGATTCTGTTTTTGAACATCGTGGTTCGTTGTACGAGCCCTATGTAACACTGGCATTCAAGTATAACTTTGTATACCGTAAGTTCACAAAACGGCTTTTTGACCACGGCGCCACCGAATGAGCAACCCTTTGGGAACGGCGGAGTTGATAACCTCTCGCGGTATATCTTCTGTTCGAGCTTGCAAGCATTCATTCGTCAAGTTGTACTGCGTTTACCCGGGTGACGAAAAAATCTTTAAAATCATGTTTCAATGAAGTCGGTTCTATGGGCATCTGTGTCGTTATGGAGCGTGATTTCTTTCCCTATTTTCCTCGGACCCACTGAGCTTCCTGGTAACTTGAACTGCCCGAAATGAACTTCTCATGTTCCTGACAAAAATACGCCCCATAATGAGATTCCCTGACTGGCAACCAGCTTGAATGAATAAGTGTGTTGTCGCTACGTACAGAATAAACATGTACATAATGTGTCCATCTGTATATAACTTAACAAAGTTTCGGGAAAGCCACTGAACTTGATGTTGAACACATCCACCTTGCGGTGATACGCCATTGTAGTTCCTAAAGATCCCTCGTTGGAAGTAAACATATTCTTACGGCGAATTTATCTACAAATTTGAATGTGTCTTAGACATATAGAAATGTTACTATTTTTGACTTGTTAACGGGTGGTAGCCCGAACACCTAATCTTCATATCTACGCTGTGTTCAAAATCTCGCTTGCTCTGGGAGCTGTTATCCTCAATACGATTAGATCTGTTTAAGATTCGCCCCAGGATGGTGATATCCTCTCACACATTTATGAACTCATGAAAAGGCCATAACTAGTTATCGTCTCTCGTTGGGTTAGTTCAACCTGCTATACCCATCAAATCTCTCAACGCACACTCCACAAGACTATGAAACACTCCAAGAATATGTCTGCAACAAAAAAGCCACCGAACACATTTCTCTGAGTGTTAGACACCATTGCGAAGCCTGATCATTTCGATGCCAATCACGGATACGCGTCACCCCAACTGCAGTCAAGCGATGACAGCTAAACTGGCTATAGTTGGTGCGACCCGTCTGTCTCTTTGAGTTCCATGCAAGAGCACTTCGCGGTGACTTCTCACTCTGGAGATAGGCCTCAGAGTCATGTTCACCGGCAAGGAAAGCTTGTTATGATGCATCACATGGAAAGCTGCTGGCGTCCCACTAATAGTTCACAATGCGTTTTTCGTGCGAAATGTATGCACCTCGTCTCAGTGGGCAAGTGCTTAATCTTCTACAGGTTCAGTAGCCTTTTTCAACCCTACGCTCTCTCGTTTCTCCAGGATTTTGTCACGGTTAGATCGTAATTAAGCACTCGATACCTGCTACCGGTATAATGCTATCCATAGTATATATGCCTATATGAAATCGCAAGCCTGATCCAGTTAAATTACCCCACAGTCGCAGACCGCATGCGGGCTTAGACTGTTACCCAGACAAACAAAAATGAAAGAAACCAAAACGGTAATGATATTTCGGCGAACATAGATGAGTGATCAAACACTTCAAGACGAATTCTACATCAAAGCCACCACTGGAAGTAAGAAACAACTGAGTTCTGATCCTTTGGGCCCCAATCTTAATTATTTTTTCCAGGCATGAGCAACCTGACAGTATCTCACCCGATGTGCAGTGGCTGCTAGACGCTTTGCTTTACTCCAGGCTGATAATTTCATACATGCGTACTTTACCAGTGGCCATATCTTCAGGATGTCGTTACCTACACAGCGGTACAGAGGTACTACGCAATTGTACGTCTGTGAGATCAATTCTCATGAGCCCACCGTAAGTTGTTCGTTTTCTGCTTCAACTAATTTGGTCGTCTCTTGACCTTGGCTGAATCGTACAGGAAGATTAGTTGGCGCCTAAAAATTCGACCACATCTACTAATCAGAACTCAATAGCTGCAAGTTTGTTTCCTGGTGTACACTCATTCTTTGAACAGTGTTGTTTTGATTTCCCTTTTAAGCATCCTGTTTGGAAAACCATTTTCAATATATCGTGAATGGATAAGCTTTCTATTTGATTCCGATCGAACGCGGTGTCCTGTTGGGTGCAGTGATCTTTTTTCTGTTTAGACTTCCGACGTTCCATTGTATTCCTTCTGCAGTTACTACTAAATTCACCGACGATGTAGCAGTTACATGTGACCACCATAGTAGCGTCTACCATCCAGCATAAGTGATTATACAAATTAACAAATGATCGTTTTTATTCGTCTCATCGTTGAATCCTCAAAAATTAGATTTGGTGATCTTGGTTGGTCAATCATGCCCAGCTCTGTTTCAAAGAATTCTTCGAGTTTCTTTTAGGGGAGTTACACTGTTCTACAGCTTCGACTGGGTTAGTTATGCGATTTCTCAGTTCTTGAAAGTTCACCATTTTTCTTCGCTTTTGTGCTCGTTGCGTCTCGCCTGATGTATTTAAACTTTTTACTGCATTGTTCCCACTTCCCCTGTGTATCCTTAATATGTGGTAAAGGATTTTCTGCCAATCATTATATTACACGATTGAAATTTGTGTTTGCGAAGTTAAGTGGCGCTAATTCGCGGCATGTGATACTGATGATGCCCTGTCTTTTTTAACATCCTCAAAACCAGCTCTGTGCCCTGAATGCTTAAGCTACTTCGATTTTTAATTTGATATAATACTTTTCCAGAGAGCTTACTTCACGTTTTGTGCGTCGTTTCATTTCAATTTTCGGTCAAGTTACTACTACAAATTGTTTTTTAATCTCCCATCTTTGTAGCCCCATGTCATGTCATGTGACTCGGGTCGCTCAATATCGCCGGTTTGTCTCTCATTGGTCGAGATATGTTACGAAAATGGATCCTCTATCGATTATCGTTCAGCCGCTCAGCCCTCACACACCCATGAGCGTTCCTGCTTCATTTCACTTCGTTACACGGAATTCAAATGTTCAGATGTTCGAAAAGTTGCCCAATCTACCGTTATCGGAAAGATATGTTGCTTTGGGGCCCTCGCGAAGAGCTGAATTCGCCAACCAATACACTCCGACAGATATAGCGTCTTTGAGTCGTATGCATTCCTCTCATGCAATTCAAACAGCTCTCTATCGCTTTGCGTTGGAAATGTGTCTCGGTAGAAGTGATCCCGATCACAAGTGTGTGTTGGGTGACCCCGGGGTTGTTGTGTTGGACTTGGGTGTTGGAAGCAACGGGCGCACATTACCGTTTGAAATTGTCTTCTCTCACAACCAGGGTATCGCCATCGGGATTGACGCCGTTCAACCTTCAGGTGCAACTCCAACAAGTTCCATAAATCATGTGACTTGTGACCTTTCATCTGTTTGTTCCGAGAACACGTGGCTTATCCCTTTACGTGATGGTAGTGTGGATGTGGTGATATCGATTTCGTTTCTGCAATGGCTTTCGGCAACGTCTGATCGGGCTCCCGAGTTGGTTTCAAGGTTGTTTTCCGAAGTTTGTCGATTGCTCGCCAAAGGTGGTCAATTCATGACTCAGTTTTATCCATGCTCAACTGGCGAACTGGATTGGGTCTGCCACAGTCTCGCCACTTCAAGCTCCACAGTCTCAGGTTGTCGCATTTATTCCAGACCCGTGCCCAATCGTGGAATAAAAATTTTTCTATACGCACGGCATACTGCTTGACAGAGTAAAACCTATTCCATTTTGTGGTTATTTTCAAGTTTATTTGATTTTCGGTCCATGTTATTTTTTCATGTTCCCGCATTTAACTTTTCGATTTTTGAAAATATTTTTCACAATCCTCGTTGAATTCGATTTGGTTTTAGTACTGCTGGGCTGGATATGCTTGATTGGATCCGCTGGATTTTCGTGGAACTTTTACTGACAATAAGTATTTTGTCGCCATTTGCTTTTGTACGGTGTTGCTCACATTCCCGCACATGCACTCCGCAACCGGTTTCCGGCTGTTTGCCGTCATCAGTCGGAGACAATCAGCTTAGGTTCAGCGAACCTCGAAACCTTGGTTGAGTGGTACACAATGTTTGACCTTGAAAGTTCGTACAACGAACCATGATGTTCACACAGAATAACTTCGTTTCAAGCGCTTCATTCGCCTATAAATGTTCAATGTGTTGTGTTGTTCACATCCCTGAACGCTCGATCCGGAATTACTCTATGATATTTTGTATTTGAACATCGTACTTCTTTGTTAGAAACCTGTTTAAAAATTGCTTAAACGCCATATGTTGTACACGGAATAAGTGATTAATGCACAAAAGAAATATTCCGTTCCGGATCACATATCCACTCTTCGACAGGCTTTAGAGTGCCTTCAATTTGCTGCTACGAACGCATATTTAAATACCTTATTACATTATAGTGGACCTATTTCGACAGTGTAATCCCATTATTATCCTTGGCCTAACTTACCTTACAGATTATTGGCAAATAGTTCGAAAAAGGTGTTCATTTCCTTCACTTTGTTCAATTTCACAATAGACATGAATTTCATTGACTGCGTGACATCAATGTCCCTGGAATTAAATTTTCTGATTGCACTTTTTATATGCTAAGCTAATGCGGCCGCTAAAGCTAACGTAGAGTGGCAAAGTTAGTGATGGGTCTTCACAGTGTTCCGTCTGGGTCTATGTGACTTTACCCAAGGGAGGATAAGGCGCGATATTATTCTTGCTTATAGAATTGTCTGCCGAGGGACCCCCCCTCTACTTCCCATATTTCCGTATTGATAGTTGCCGCCATTTTTGACATACATGCTATATTTTCTCTGGAATTCTCTCTCTGTGGACTCTTCCTGTATGGCGGTATTAAATCGAAATTAGACTTATATATGCAAACGAGCATCATTGGTGACCCTGCCATTTGATATACTCTACTCGTTGTTATTTGTTTACATTTTCATTCAAACCGTTGTAAAGTGTGAACTTTTTAATCATAAATCCTTGAAACGGTTGGATTTGGCCTTATTAGCTCAGAATTGATCGCGACAAGGGTGGATATACGCTTTTCAGTAACAAGCAGACGGACTCCTTGAGAGCCAATGGCTGTATTTCGCGCCACCCGTCCGCTTTATTCATCTTTGCCGTAGTTTCTTCCTCAGAGAGCTACGTCTCAGCACCACGTTCAGTGACGTTCCACTTGTAGGTAGACTGAAGTGTAAGGATAGCTTAGTATTTGGAAATATTCGAGACCGATGGGGAGTCCATAATCATGAAAATAAAGTTTGCAATGAATCGGTTATTGTAAGTTTTTGGTAACGTTTCGCTTCTGAACACAGAAGCTTCGTCAGACCAAGGGTCTCGGTACGAACAGTGTTCAGGTTTAAATGGCATTTTCTTGACCAATCCTGAGTTCTCTAAGCTAGACAGGGGAGACCAAGATAATTGATCACACCAACTAGGGGGTGAGATCAATTATCTTGGTCTCCCCTGTCTAGCTTAGAGAACTCAGGATTGGTCAAGAAAATACCATGTAAGGATAACTTGTTATGATGCATGGCAGTAAAAGTCGCAAAGAAGCTGTCATACTTATGTGTCCTTAGTCGTTCACAAATGAGAACTCATCACTGCGTATCTGTACTTACACCACAGCCTTTGTAGTTTTTTTCAGGATTTAAGATTGTGTCATGGCAGTTATTAATTCGTTTCAATATTTTCAGCAACTAAGAGCCTAATATTTTCGTTATGCGAAACATCTCTCTTGATTCTCGACAGATTTTAAACATTAAGACGAAGCTTGTGATGCTTCTCTCTCATGGTCACATTGCATTTACACAAACAATGTACACTTTGCATGTTCTATTCCAGAGCAACGAACTTTCAAAACCCCGTCACAGTTTCGTTTTCTCGTCAACTCTTTCTGTTGGCGCGTACAACGAATTGATAAAGTGTTCGTTGTGTTCAAAACGGCACGTTTGACCCACGTCTCATCACAACAACGAGCACGGTTTCGGTTTCTTGTGCATCGCCGATTTGCGTCGTCCGAAATCTGCACTCGGTCGATAATCGGTGACGTGGACTCGTGGCTTAGGGACAGTTTTGTACCCGTGATCACCAGCGCAGCGATCTGCGGTTTGTTGTCTCGATGTCTCGGTCTCTTCGGATCTTTTATCAAAAGGTTCTTCTGAGTTCAAATCGCTCAGTCGGCGTTCCCTGTGTAAAACAACGGAGAAAATTCACGGTGTAAGGCATTTCGATCATGGATTTATGGTTAAAGGTTAATACTATAAAACACCTTAGGATTACGGTATGAATGGAGTCCTATTTCGCTTCAAATATCGCCAGGCAAGGAGAGTCACACCACATGTTGGGGTTGGGAATTCTAAAGAAATATAGCACGTACGGCGAAAAATGGCGCCGAAAATCAATACAGGAACTTGGGACGTAAAGGGATAAGGTATTTCCACGTGTCGCTTTATTGTCACACGCTTCAAGTGTCTTAGTGTATGTTCTTTTGTAGACACAATTCTATAGGTCAGAATAATATCGCGCCGTATCCTCCTTTGGATAAAGTCACATAGACCCAGACCCATCGCTCAATCTTTCGGTGCACGGAACATTGCAAAGACCCTTCACTAACTTTGCTGCTCTATGATAGATTTTATCGAAGAGAGCAATATTTTTTCGCAGCCTGACCACTACCGCATACTCCATCGTAGGGCGCAGGTAGACGTTCATAATCCTTAGTAACGGTATCAGCGAGAATCTTTTGAATATTCTTCGAAAGATACCTAACAATCTACTGGCCTGTCGGTATATATTCTGGCAGTGAATCGTGTTCTTCAGGTTTCCACTATTCCTTACTCCAAAATCTTTTTCCAACGAGCACCATGCCAAGTTTTCAGTTTCCAATCGATATGTCCAACTTACTTTTACTTTTGTGCGACTATCTCCTCGTGGAGGATGAGTCGGCTTCAAAGAAGGGTCTTGGGAGTTCGGGCGTTTGTTCGAGTCAGCTTCTCTAGCCTTTGCAAAACCAAGTGCGACCTGCAAGGCAGCAGGGAGTTGACAGAAAGAGGTGGTGTGCACCAACTAACCGTCTACGAGACTCTGCTCCAGATTTTTCCTCAGGGTTTACTCCCGAAGCCTTTCCCGCGATTGGGTATCCCGCACGGCAGCGGAGGTTTAAAATCAGGGTTTTCCTTCCCTTAGATGAAATGCCCTCCCAGGCTAACGAGCTCCATCTGCCCGAAGCAAACTGGTTTTCAGGAGCCAGTCACTCGCCTTCGCCTTTTCTCCTGTTGGTAGAAGCAGTTCCGCCGGGCTCGGGGAGCCACTCGTGCAGGCCAGAAGCTGGACTTGGTTGTCAGAGGCTATTTGAGACGCGTGCCATATGGGAGCATTTTATAAACGTGTGACTTATCCCCACTGCCCACCACTCGGCTATGACTACCTTTTGGAATCGATATGTCCAATGAAGCGTTCTTGCCAATGGGATATCTTAACTTTGTCCTTATGCTGAAGGTCATATCCGTCATAGACGCCCAGTGTGCACGTTGTCCAAATCCCTCTGCTGTTTCTCAGACATCTACTGATTCGCGTTCAAATTTTATATCATCCGCGAATAGGACCATTTTGCATGATATGAGGGAGAGGCTAAATTATTTATGTATATTAGAAAAAGGAGCGGGTCTAGCACGGATCCTTGTGGGACTCCACTTGAGGGTTTAAAACTTTTGGGATAGCGCTCCGTTTACTCTAACTCGTGCGTGGCGATCTGACAGGTAGTCGCCCAACCATAAGTTAGTGGTTCACATATTCCTAACCACATCAGTTTTTGAAGTAGCAAATGGCGATTGACTCTGTTAAACAGCTTTGGAAATGTCTAAGTAACAAACGTGAATGCAAGAACTTATATCCAACTCCTTCGTCCACTCGTCTAACGCTATGAGAAGATTCGTTAGACTAGAGCGATGATATCGAAATCGATGCTTCGCTGGCGAAAACAAATTATGCGATTCAAAGTGTGCGACCACCCATTCCGAGACTATACGTTCCATGACCTTGCCAATAACAGGTAATAGAGTGACGGGACGATAATTTGCAGCGTCAGATCGGCAGCCGCCTTTGAAGATTGGTGTAATCACCCCCGACTTGCAATCAGTCAAAACCTGGATACCAACCAAGAATGGACCTAGGGTCTGATGGTGGTATTTGAAAAATGATCTCATTCGTTTACAAACGCGCCCTCGCGTCCTGCTTGGCAATGGGTACGACGCTCTTGTGGACGTTTTTCATAGGTTCATTTCCTCCTATGTTGAACACCCGATTGTACACTATGCTTCTGAGTCCTTATACCATTGTTCCGAGAAGATGTTATGCTTTTGGACCGTCTACATCAACGAGCTTTTAAGCTTGTTGACGGTTTGGCAATATGCCGCAAGTGTTTAAGATTAAATTATTTATGCTGATAAAAAGCACATAGCTTCACAATCGTCATACCATATAAGATATTTGTTCATGTAATGTGATGAAAAGTCAAATTGAATGCTCACCGTGAGTTAATACACGGTACAGTCAAAACATGTTGCAACAAATGCCTGTCCGAATTTCGTCGATCGCCTCAGCTGATTTGGGCCTGAGGACTCTTACGCAACATACACAACTCTTGCTGCTTCCTCCACCACTGTGATGTTATATTCCGACTTCGAATTGTCAGCAAAACCTGCGGTCAGGGTTGTATGCTGGATAGTTCACACTCCAAAGAGAACTGCCGTAGGTATTTTTACTTAGTGTGTGCATTTTATTTAGGATCGCTACCTGTGATAAACTCCACCGGTTTACTTTTATGTAAATCGAAACTTGACGATTATTTGCGAACCGATCCTAATATTGTTGTCTCTTTACACCGAGAAAATATTACTCTGCTTTACTCAGGTAAAGAGGACTATTTCATGACGTTAAGAGGTATATATTTTACTTATATTATGACCTTGTGTCTGAGCCTAATCTTCTATAGTTTCAGTGGCATTTTTAGGTCCCACCCTTCACCATCTTTTTAACATGTCATGGTTGTATGGCAGTTAAGCACTTGGTACTTGCTGCCGATGTATTGCTGTCGGTGATGGTGATGTGGTTATTGTAAAGCTGAGTGCTTTTCCAACCATAAATCTTAAATCACGTGTAATAGCTGACCTTTGAACACGATGTAATAAAATTCTATACGCCCCCGTTACCGCGCTCCGGGATTCAAGGTTCTTCGATGCGGCCATTTCTTGTTCTGTCACACCCAACTCCATCAATTGTCTGACGGCTTGCAGTTCATCTTGACGGACGGTGCCGTTCGTCATGTCCTCGCTGTCCACGTCGCTTTCCATGTCGTCTCCGAGTACAGGAGTGCCGTTACTAGTTGGTGTGAGTTGTCCGGACAGTTGTGATGTCGCGGTGTCTTGTCTTGTGAGGATTGGCTTAGATGTGTGCATGGGTTTTGGAGAACGCTTGACTGGCCTTTCATCTCTTTGTTCTGAGCTGCAAAGGAGCTGTTGGTGGTTTACTTTTCGATCAATGTATTTTTGATCGAGTTCACAAATTCAGTCACTGTACAGTTAATTTACAGGAATATGCAAACTTTTCATTCTCGGTTAAATATATATTAGGGATTACCGTATATTCAATCGATTAGTTATGTGTACGTTACTGTTAGCTGATACAAATAGCTAAATTGGACTGATTGTCAGGTATTTACAGATAGATTAAACTATATGTTATGGTATGAGAGCACAGACCTGAGCCATGCAAGGTGCCGCACAGTCAGAGACTGCACGTGGGCTAAGATACTTTCAGGTTGCCCTGACATAGATAGATATGGGAATGAAAATAGAAATGACAATGAAACTCCAGCGTGTTTCAGTATGCAGCTCACTACCGGTGGCCGATCAATTAGGCACTGTGTTAGCCGCACAACACTGAATTCAATTCAATTTTAATGGTCTACAAACCACATGGCTTTACAAAGAACCACAGAATAATATGAGAACTACGAATAATATAACAACCAAAAACGGGATTTGGTTGCTTACTGAGCAGTTCAAAAATCAATTAAAAATCCAAAGGGCATAAATTGTTTTCGATTGGTGGGATAACAAATGTAGATGCATGGTGTTAAGATGTAAGGTTTTCTTCGATGCACGGGTTTAGGGTCAAAAAGGCATCAAGGCTTCTCTTGAAAATCTGCTGATTCGGTGAGTTTACAACATAATCTAGGAGACTGTTCCAAGTAAAATAAACTCGCACAGCAAAAAAATGTCGTCTACAGTTGAGTCGCGAGTGAGTAATGGTTAGAATGAATGTGTGAGCTCTTGTCTTATGCAAGCCCCGTAGATTAAATAAGCATTGTAATGGGTGATTTGCCGTATTCAAAATATTGTAAACCAAAATCAGATCCCTTCGGAGACGACAACGTGCATAATTGAATAAATTCAGGGTTTTCATTCGCTCATTGTATGGTTTCCGGCTGAGTTCGGCGAAAAGTTTGGTATCCATGGCGACCATGCTTGAACTGCATATTCCATCGTGGGTCTGATGTACGTATTTATAATGCAGGGAATTGTGTGTTTTGAGAACTTACCGAAAATTCTCTTTAGGAGTGGTAATTTCTGTGATGTTTTACGATAAACGGAGTTGCAGTGACTTGACATCCTTTTGGTGTTGCTCATCAACACACCTAAGTCCTTTTGTTCCATGGTCCACAAGAGGCTGCGTGTACCAAGAAAATACTGGAACTCCACATATTTTCCAAGGTTTATCATGTGACAGTTTAGGAAATTGAAAAATAGGCGATTCTTAGGGATCAAACGTGGAGGTTGTCCAGATACTTTTGGAGCAGTTCTCAAACTTCCGGCTATTTTATCCTCGAACACACTTTTATATCGTCTGCGAACAGTACGATTTTAAATTTAATGAGTGCCGGTATGTCATTTTCAAAAGTGCGAAGAGGATTGGCCCGATGACGGATCCGTGAGGCACTCCACTTTTAATGGCTACCAACTTCGGCAAAGCACCTTCCATAAAGAATTGTACAATCCGATCAGTCAGGTAATTTTCTAACCTAGCTAGTATTCTGCCAGCGATACCATAACATTCCTGGTTCTGCAAGCAAATACTGTGGTTTACGCGGTCAAAGACTTTCGACATATCGAGGTAACATGTTGGCCTCCTTCGGTCGATGTCGACCATGGATGTACGTCACAATCGCATGAAATTTTATGTTTTACAGCTTTTTGAATGACTAAACAATCCGATTCAAAAGGAAGAATCTCTCCCGCAGCGCCGGCAACGATCGTCAGAACTCGGTTGTATTGCGTCAGTTGCACGTCAGCGGCGTGATCTGCATTCAGCCGCCAAGAGCTGTATCTGCTCCTCCCCAGCTTGCAGACGACGCTTTACACAATGCCTCCAATGTGAGCGATCAAGAGCAAGTTCTTTCCAGCTCGCCGGGTCAATGCCAAGAGCTTTCATATCTCTTCGCAAACGTCTTTGTACCGCAAGTGCGGTCTGCCCAATGGTCGACTTCCTAGTTGCAACTCACCATAGAGTAGATCTTTCTGTTTTCCATTCTATAGACATGACCAAGCCACCGCATGCGGCGCTGACGTAATAGGGTGAAGATGCTCTGTAGACCAGCTTTTGAAAGCACTTCAGCGTTAGTCACACTGTCCATCCACGATATGTTCAAGATACGACGGATGCTTCGTAGATGGAAAGCATCCAGCTTCCGTTCGTCTCTCGCGTGACTGTTCCAGGTTTCACTGTCGTACAGTAAAGCATTTAGCACGCACGCGCTGTATAGCATCATCTTTACCTTTACAGTCAGCTTGCGGTTACCCCAAACACGAGAGTTCAATCGGTACAAAATGACAGCTGCTCTGCCAATCCGCTTATCAATCTCCGTGTCTAGCAAGAGGTTATCCGCAATGGTTGAACTAAGATATGTGAAATGATGTACTGGTAACATACACGGATGATATCCCCAACATCTACTTCTCGAGTAAAATCGCAAAGGGTAAGGAGAAGGTTAGTAAGGCAGGAATATCCCTTTCTTGCGCTCACGATAATAGCTTATTTTCTTCAAGGTATTTGTTCAGTTTTTTCGCCATGATCCTTTTGAGCACCTTAGATACAGACAGGCAGGTAACAGGCCTGTAATTTGCGGGCTCTGAACGGGAAGATTATACCGGCACGATTGCACATACGTGCAAATCAAAATATATCGCCTAGATGCATAGATTGACAAAATCGAAAGAACGATAAATTGATGGATAAAGCAAACGCTGGATTGATGTGTGGAGAGAAACCATCGCTGTATCTGTATATTGTGTTCGTGTGATTTGACAACATGACTTTACCGGTATTATTCAACCATGATGTCAACATTCATGTTTTGTATACCGTTTCTTCACTGTTTCAAGTTATGCTGATCCTTTTTTGTATGGTTTCTACCAGATGAGTGCAAACAGCACGAAACCGGTCGTGGGATGCGAAACCGTGCCAATGTGGATACATTTCAAGCCCGTGCTTTTCAATGAATCCACAAGGATTTAAGGATGTATGGTTAAAAGGTTGACACATTACAACACCACATGAGTACGGTATGAATGAAAATGTGGAAACATTATGGTATATATCAAATAGAGTATATCAAATGTAATGCGTACTTGTCTGATTGAACAGTTTCGTTTTTCCAGTCTTCACTAGCGTATGCTTCAAATTTAAACTTTAATTAACTTTTCTCCCTGATTAGTGCAACAGAACGAAACCAGCCTTGGACTTGTTTGATGAAAATGTGTTCAAAGATGAAAATGAGCTACGCGTTTGTTCTTGGAATGTGTGATCATTACATCAAACAGCGTTCACCGTGTAAAGCGTACTGAAGACTTATTTCAAAATTTCAATTTGTTAAATTTCTCCATGTATGTGTTTGCTTTGTGTGGCATTTTACATTTTATTTCAATCATGGTAACTTATTGGCATGAAAGATCTAATTGCATTATTCTGATGCCTTACAACGTATTCCGAAACAGTTCTAAAACGGTTTAGGCAGTGATTTAGCTATATGCGCGAATGCCATGGAATGAATTGCCTATGCCACGAATCTAACACCTGTCAGTCAAGTTCCCTAAACATGTAGATCTAGATTGGTTTGACAGGCTCCTTTCTGATTTCACTGCTGCTCAATGGATCGATTAATCGAGACGCAAAAATAGGTTTGATTACACTGTCAATACCAATCTGACAAATTCTCGTGATGAATATTCTTCATAACTTGCTCCAATAACCGAAATTTAGCTTCCATCGGGCAGTCAATAAGGCGTTGGCACTTTCTTTGACATCCTGTCGGTGAGCTGACTACTCAAGGCGGTCAGTTCCGAAAAATGTTGAGCGTATTTTCTTTCACCTTATAACCATTGTTCGATCACTCTTGGTTTCGTACAGGTGCAAATCATGGTTTTATTGCGTGGCTGAACCTTGTAATCAACTGTAGTGATTGTTGTAAACACCCGAACAATTTGTCCGATTCGAGGCTAAGGTTTTCATTCCGTTTTCTGATCAAACTGTTTATACGTCGCATCTGTTGATTGAGGTGAACATCCAGTATGATGTTTACGGCGAAACTACGAACTGTGACAAATCGACAATAAAGACCTCCAAGTGACACTGTCGGCGAAATTTTATTGTGAGGAAAAACATCCAGTTTGATTATAACGTTTCTCATCACACATCGCAACAAGTTTCATGGTGTTTGTACGCCTCACGTAGAGACAATGGTATCCAATTGCCTTGAAACAGTGGTTGAGTGGTAAACAAGGTTAAACTTCAAAGCCACCACATGGCAAATTGGTAAAACTTCCCAGCGGTAACAGCGCGCGTTTGCTCCTGGAGCAGTAAGAATGTTAGCGTATGCGTTTTCCTAAATATGTACACCTTCAATGTTTTGATCACATGACAGATCAAGGTTTGGCATAACCACTCTAAGGTGGCAATTGCTTTACTTGTCTACCGAATTCAAACACAGCAGAGTCTTCAAACTGCCAATCGTTGCGTTGTGAGCGCTGCCGAAGAGTGTTTCGAATCGGTCTGTTAAGTCATCCGAAACGCTGTAGAGCATGAAATCGCTATGCTCTTTTGATATGCATCCACCGTCTACATTGACCCAAGGAGGTCAACAATGTCACTGTGATTGCGATCTTTTATAAATTTGACAAACGACAATGATTAAACCAAATTATTCAGCCAATTTCAAGGTACGGGTATGTGTGTATGAAATCTCATTCCCGGATCCATGCAAAGTGCCGCAGAATCAAAGTCTGCATGTGGGTTGAGATATTGTCAGTTTTCACAGACCTAGACATATGTAGTTTAGCGCGGAGTTGATTGCGCACGATGAAAGTATCACACGATCGCATATATATGCAATGGAAGCAGACACACAATTCTGTCGGTAGGGCAACCTACCGGTATTCTATTGAATTGTGATTTTATATATTTTACTACCGGTTTCGTCAAATCAACAACACGAATACTCTTACTAGTAATAGTGGATGTTGGCCTCCGTCGGTCGATGTTGGCTATGGATTTACATCACAAGCGGATGATGGTTTCGTACCGCACAGCTTTTCGAATGACTAAACAGTCTGATTCGGGAGGAACAATCTCTCCCACAGCGCTTATAGCGATAGGCAGTATTCGCCCGATTAATTTGAGCTGCTCACTGACGGCAGCAATATCAGTTCTGTCCCAGCTTGCAGATGGCGCTTAACGCAGTGCCTCCAAAGCGAGTGGTCAATAGCAAGTTATTCCTAAGTCATATGATCAATATCAATCGCTTCCATATTTCTTCTGAAAACGTGTTTGTACCGCAAGTGCGGTCTTCCCAAAGGTCGGCTTCCTAATTTCAACCCACCATAGAGTACATGTTTTGGAATACGAGCATTTTCCATTCTGTACACAAGACCCAGCTAATGTAGGCGGCGCTGTCGTAGTGGAGAGAACATGCTCTATAGTCTGGTTTTAGAAATCATTACAGCATTCGTTAATTTTCCATCCATGATATATTCAAGATATTGCGGATCCTCCTTGAACGTTAAGCATTCAGCGTTCGTTTGTGCCTTGCGTGGTTGATCACTAATAGTAGTAGTAGTAGTAGTAGTAGTAGTAGTAGTAGTAGTAGTAGTAGTAGTAGTAGTAGTAGTAGTAGTAGTAAAAATAATCATCATTTGGAGGTGGCAAGATTATTTTAAATCAAGGTTGAATTGATGGCACATCGGTACGTAATAAATTGTTACAATATCCGTTGGATTACAAATTCACACGGATCCGTCGTGATTTATCTTGTGATTTCATTTATATTTTCATAGCAAATTTGCTTACCGGTGCACTTTGACTGAATCGAGGAAATGCTTTCGGAAATACCTCTCCTCTCAGCCAAGTGGACCAAAGCTCTTTTGTCGGCGAACAGGAGTTTGATACCACCATACTTTTAGCTGAAGCGGCTTCAAGTAATTCGTTTGCTTTCAGCCTACTCTGAGGTAATCTGGCCGTAAGTTTCAAGTACAAAGAGGTCGCTGCCGGCGAAATCCACGCAGGAGGTTGCATGCCACGATTTTCCAATATCAGTCGCCGAACATGTCCGACAGTTGTTCCACGGTAGGGCAGCAAGCCGGTCAACATCAGGAAAAGCACGATTCCCACTGCCCACATGTCAACCGGACCTCCTTGATAGCTGAAAACGGTTTGGATCTGGTTAAGGTTTATGTCCAAATTTCTACAGTAGATCAAAGTAATTCAAAGTTTTAGTGGTATAAAAAGCAAATACTTTACAGTAACCACAGATTAAAAGTATAGGGAATGTATAAAAACAACACAAATGTTTTATCCATATGGAAAGTCAGCACGTGTATTCAGGTACAAGATTGGATTAGGTCAACATATACTTGTCAAGTTCAGCCTTGAACATGTTCAGGCTTGTTGCGCAAATGATATGTGGGGCAGGGAGTTCCATATAAAACAAACTCTGACAGCAAAGAAAAACCTTCGACAATTTGATCTGGAGTGTGGAGTGATTAACTTGTAGCCCTGCGGTCTGCTGCCACGTAATTCTTGCCGATGAAACAGGTGTTCAAGTGGGTGATCCACTGTATGCAGAATGTTGAACAGCAGGATCAAGTCCTCCCTGAGACGACGGTACGAAAAGTCAAAGAGGTTTAGAGTTGCAATCGGCTCCTCGTATGGCCTGTTGTATAGCCCGGTCACCAGTTTTGTAACGCGGTTGTAAACCCGTGGCAGCAATGTCATGTCCTTTTGTAACCATGGGGACCATGCTTGAACAGCATACTCCAATGTTGGTCTGATATAGGTGTTAATTATACGTGGGAGTATCTGCTTTGAGAAACGACCAAAGATCCTTCTGAGCAATCCTAATCTTTGGCAGGACTTTTTGTATACAACAGAACACTGCCGTGAAGACTTCAAGTTACTGCTAATCCACACACCCAGGTTTTTCTCTTCAGTAACCCATGAAAGTTGCTGAGATCACAGAGAGTATGTGAATTCGAATGATTTACATACGTTCAACATTTTACATTTTTGGATGTTGAATGTAAAGCAGTTCCGCAAGGACCAATTATGAAGTACTTCGAGATCTTTTTGGAGAATTTGGCAATCTTCTATAGTGCGTATGCTAGTCCAGACTTTGATGTCATCCGCAAATAAAATGATTTTGCTGCGTACGATTTCGGGTATATCGTTCGCGTACACGAGGAAGAGTATTGGCCCCAAGACTGAGCCTTGAGGTACGCCACTTGTAACTTCTACTTGGCTGGATAGTGCCCCATCAACTCTAACCCTTATAACTCTACCAGTCAAGTAATCCTTTATCCAGGCCAATAGTCTGCGCATACCCGAGCTGCTCCAATTTTTGTAGCAGTAGCCCGAGCTTTACTCCAATTTTTGTAGAAGTATGCTGTGGTTAACACGGTCAAAAGCTTTAGACATGTCCAAGTAACAAGCACGAATAGGGCATCCATCGTCCACGGCTCGAGTCCAATTATCAAGAGTTA
The DNA here is from genome assembly GCA_013407085.1 of Atriophallophorus winterbourni. Lineage (NCBI taxonomy): Eukaryota > Metazoa > Platyhelminthes > Trematoda > Plagiorchiida > Microphallidae > Atriophallophorus > Atriophallophorus winterbourni. Next base: position 62,502 of record JACCGJ010000439.1, on the reverse strand, counting down.
TGAGAAGATTGGTGAGACAGGAGTGTCTTGTCCTGAATCCGTGCTGTGCGATGGAAAGAAGCTTATTTTGTTCCAAGTGTTTGATAAGTTCGTCGGCCACAAGTCGTTCGAGAACTTTAGAGACCACTGGCAACAACGTGACTGGTCTGTAGTTAGACACATCAGATCGGTTCCCTCCTTTGTATATCGGAGTGATTAGTCCACATTTCCAGTCATTAGCAACCGTGCTACAACTCAAGGACAGGTTGAAAAGGTCAGAGAGTGGTGAGAATAGAGCATGGGCGCATTGCTTTAGGATGAATGGTGTTATTTCATCAGCACCCGGGGATTTTTTTGTATTTAACCCGCGTAGCTTTACCAGGACACTTTCGGGTTTCACAACGATTTCGTGTATTGTATTCTGCGATCTGAATGCAGGTAAATCGTAGGATACGCGCTCGTTAGGGTAGAACACTCTAGAGTAAAATTGAGCGAGTTCGTTAGCGGCTTCGAGAGCTGTGGATGTAGTTCCAGTAGTAGTAAGTAAAGCGGAAACACCTGGCTTTACCCTGGCCTTTCTGTTCACGATCTGGAAGAGGAGCTTCGGATTTCGTTCAATTTTATCCATCAGATTCATTTGATACTTTTCTTTATCCTCCTGGACAAGTTTAGTAACTTTGTTTCTCAACAAACGGTAAGATTCCCAAGATTCAGGTGTTGAATGCAGTATGTGGCTTCTCCACGCACAGTTTCTCACCTTTATCCATTTCCGTGTTCGACTCCGGATCACGAATTTGAATCCTTTTTCAGTTGTTTTGAAACATATTTTGAGTGGAGTTCTATTTTTCGGTTGATTTTCTGAAGTATCGATGACCAGCATTGTTGGACATCAGTGCTAATCGGTGCCCAGTCGGTGACTTCTTGAAGAGACATTGATAATGCAACCGTATCGATTTTTCTTATCAACTTCTGAGCATCACTTGCTCTTATCGCTTCAGATATATAGTCGAAAACAATGACTACATGATCACTCTTTCCAAGAGGTGCTTCATAGCGGATATCCTCGATGACATTTTCCTCGCTCGTCAGAACAAGATCGAGAATGGACGGTGTGTTTGTGCCTCTGAAGCGAGTGGTGCTTGAGATGTGGTTGAATAAAGGAAGTTCGTTGAACATTTTGTAGAATAGATGATCAAGAGAGTTCACCGGTGGAATCTCGCTTTTTAGTAAATTCGGGAGATTAAAGTCACCCATGATCAGGACGTTGTTTTGATATCTGGAAACAACCAGCTGAGTTTTCTCAATTAAACTAGCATTGTATGCTTCGTCTGCTGACGGTGGTCGGTAAATCACACCAACAACACAGTTTTCACCTGTTGCTAATTCAAGTGAACACCAAAGTGTATCTTCCAGTATCAAATCATTATCCGTGATTTCTCTGAACGTGAGGTGTTGATCATAGTAAATAGCAACACCTCCTCCTCCACGATCCATTCGAGTACGATGAAAAAGAAACATGTTTGGAATGGAAATTTCCTCCTCAACTAATTGCTGATTGAACCAAGTTTCCGTTACGGCTATCAGGAGTGGTGAATATTTTTGACGAAGCTCGATTAGTTCGGGTAACTTATTTATCAAGCATTGTGCGTTGGTGTATAAACATTTGATGGTAGATCTTGATAAAAGTGTTGGATGATGAGTATTTGAGCATGTAAGTTGAGTACGTGTCAAAGATGGTGGGTCTCGTGTTAATGGGTATATTACATCACCGACTCCGATAGAGTCGGTCGACATCCGTTTTTTGGAGCAGGAGTCCCGGCATCACTGTGCTCAGTACCAACGGGTCCGGCAACTTCCACGATAGAGCAGGTTTTCAGGTGTTTACCGACAATTTTGATCTCTCGTGGAACTTTGTATCGATACTGTTTCCAGTTGTTAAGCACGGTGTTCACCATAGTGGTGGTCAAAAGTGTCAGTTTAAGGGGTCGTGGACCATTACCTTCGTAATTCGATGACTTTGGGATTCGGAACGTATCGATAACCGTTACATTGGTGGTTTGGATAGCATTACTGATAAATCTCCACTGTTGTAGGTCGTGGTTGGATTTACACTTTGTATCTGAACCGGTGGCATCTTCTGGGACATTTAAGAGAATAAGGGTGCGCTTGTTGCGATCGTTTGCTTTATTTTGGTTACCTTTCGGTGGCGATTTTGCCCGTTCCGACCAGGGCACATCAACAAATACACGAGATGTATTTTCCATGTCGTCTCGTAGCAAGTATGTCGACAGAAGTACATCTTCTAAGTCCTTCTCATTTTGCACTACTACCTTGAGCAACCGCGGCTTATCTTGGTGTAGCGCTTTGGGAGGACGACTCAAGCGAATCAACGAAACCGGGTGGATCGCTTTGAGATTCATGCGAGTGCACAGTTTCAACCATTCAGCCAAATCATTCTGATGTCTATTCGAAAATAACGTCTCAGTCGACTCTGGCACGTTGGTGCAGATAACACTAAGAGAAATTCCTTTCGAGGCAACTTTCGCTAATGGGGCCTTCGATGTGAACGTTTTCGGCTTTAAGACGCTTTTAACACTCTGCTGGGTGCTGTGCTGCAACAATTCAACCTTTTCCATATATTGGTTTGGTGGTGGTAAAGGTGAGCGTATTCGTTTGTTCAGTTTACATGGTTTGGGCTTGATTAATGGCTCTACAGCATTTTCACTCGTGCAAGCTCCTCTTCCAGTTGCGACAGTCTACTCTCTATTGTATTAGACACTTTTCCGAGATGACTATTTATATTTGAATTTCTACAGGCATGACAGAAATAACAAACAGATGGATAGTCATTATCGTTCAGTAGCCTTACACACTCATCAGTTAAAGTCTCGTCACATGACACGTGTTAACGAAACCCGCAGAAAGCACATTTAACTGAAACAGTATGAACGCTTACCGGATTTAAACACGTGATGCAGAGGTCACCACGATTCAGTGTCGCCGTCGCCTGAATACTTCCCACGGTCACAGCTGGATCGACATTTTTCGCGGTTTGGGCAGTGGATCTCGTGACACGCTCGCACATGTTTGTGGGTTGCATAGGGTTCGCCTGCTGATCGATAATGGGTGTTTTATCCGTTGAGTGATTTGAGTGTAATCGTTGGCGAGATTTCAGCATTGAACTGTTAATCCGCGATAATTCGTGAACCACAGAAGATAGAACACGAAATAAGGTATCGAAACTTATAGTTCAATGTGGTCTTTGCAGTGATTGCAAAATCCGTAGGATAGCTGGTGCTAGGAAAAACTTTGTACGCGTGAACAAAATGTTCTTTTCCCGTCAAACTGGTAACTTTGCTATAAGTTGACTTGCACGATCGAAAAGTATGAAATCCGATAGATATCGTTGAGTGATACTCGGAATTCTTTAAATGGTATAAATCCGTGCAGATGCAACGAAGATATGATCAAAATTGTCAGAGCGACGAAAAATACGTCCGCACAGTAGTGTATGTTCTACTCAGTACGTAAGTAATTTGGTTAGTTGTGAGGTGTTGTCCACCAAATTATGTTTCCGACAATATTTTCGTTCGAACCGTTTTTATACAGCCATTTTGCAATCCAGTTTTTTACGGGTTTGAGATTGTCGTTATCAGTCTTTTCAGTACATCCTTCTATTGTTTTGTACTGGAGGATGGTGTTTTACCATCATCCGAACGCTCCAGATTAGCGCTCATCGCTAATGCGTATCCCTCCATCACAACATAATTGCTCACCGATGCAGTGAACTTGATTATGAGCAGATTTCTAATCTCAAAGTGTTGTTTTTGATCATTCAAGAAGCTGAAATGGCGGCCGTTGGTATTTTGTAGTAGTTTGTGTAAATGTCTAACGGCAACATTTATAGCAAGTGTTTCTTTTTCTGTTTGCCCGTAATTCAGTTTCGCATTAGTGAATGTTCGAGAAAACGCAAAATTATTTTCTATTGTCAGGTAATTAATGAGGACAGAACAACCGCACCATCTCCGTTCGAATTAGCGCCAGAAGCCATGGCGATTAGGAGTACGGAATCGTAAGGCATACGGAACAAATCAGAGGATAGCGCCGCTTTCATTTATTCATTCCTGACATGCCTTGGTTTACGGAGAATAAAAATTTCATTTAAATTTATTTTAATTTAATGCATCCGCGTATCCGATTTGCGATGTTTTCCAGTAAACAATATATAGGTGCCTCCAATCTGGCAACGAAAGTAAAAATAAACTGTCGTAACTTATCGAATAGACAAATGACCGGACAGGTGATTGGTCTTTCAAGTTGCACAAGGCTGAATGTGCATAAAACCAATCACGCAGAAATATTTTTTTCGACGGTATGCGGTTGAGCACCCGGCACTTCGAAATTGAGTATTCACGTCGTATGTTTTACACGCTTTCGCATCCAAATATCTGAGAAATGAGATAGGGGTTTATGAATAGCGTGGTGAGAGGACATCGACTTAGGAAACAACGAAAAAATACGTAAACAACACAAATGTATTTTTATTTATTTCTGAAAAAAAATTTTCAATTGAGTTTGCCAGTTTACGTCTGATTCCCTTCTAAAGCTTTACAAGTTTAAAAGATTCAACATAGCATCTGGAAGCCCATCACAGTGGCTAACCACGCGATTGGTGTAAAAGTACTCACGTACCATCAGACAAGTTGTAGATTTCAATAAATTTATCGATTAATTTCTTGCGGATGTTTTAATATGCAAGCCTCAGATAATCAGTAATATTATCTTTCATGGCCCATGCAAAATCTTTAGGATTTCTATAAGTACACCTCCACCCCCTGCCTCTTTATTCAGAACGGCTCAAGTTCCTCGATTTTTGAATTATAGTAATTACCTGTTTGACCCTCAGCCATTCTAGTCGCATGGCACTGAACCTTTTCCAGACATGTATGATATTTAAGTACGGTGCCTAGGATTGAACTTAGTCTTAGAAATGAAGTGGCATGACTACACTGTATAAAAACATGTAGATCGAAATCATGAAATAAAATTTGCAAATGACTCGGTTATAGTAAGTTTTTGTAACGTTTTTCGCTTCTGACACAGAGCTTCGTCAGACCAAGTGTGTTTGTACTAACCGTTCAGGTATATATGGCATTCTCTTGACCACCTGATTCACTAAGCTAAGCTACACCGGGAGATCCAAGATAATTGAATCAATATAATGATCCATCGACACCCTAATTTGCTGTGTTCATCCCTAATGTTTAATAATGTTCAGGTCAGCGTATGCCGACACACTGCTTACTTACTCTGTGCGTATTACATTGTGATGTCGTGTAACCGAACCGCGGCAAACCGAACGCCATCTTGTTGAGATATCCGCCGCCATGCCACCTTGATTCACCGCATTTTCGCCCCACCCTTTGTTATTTCAACACCCTCGGCGTGAGTCCTTTCCCTATAAGATTTTCACACCCCGTCTTATCACTTTCACGTTATCAGATCTACGGCTTGGTCCAGTTGTTCTAGGCAGCGTGTTCACTAGGCCGAATCCCCGAATCAGTGAATTGATTCCTGGGATTGGCGGGGGGGTCCGCTTTCCCACTCTCGTTTCCGTGTTTCGTTTACTAGGTGTCGTATTCTCTAGCGTGTGCCCACTGTACACCCGTGCACCCTTGCAGTTGATTTGGTAGATGGTTCGTCCACAACCGAAAGGAGTCTTATCTTTGTGAGATGCCATTAATAACGGAGCGGAGATTTCTAACCTGCCTTATAGTTACTCTAAACCTGCGCTATTCGATCGACTTAATTCTCGGAGTCGCTTTTTGACATACGGTAAGAGACCGTAGCTCCGCCAAACCTTTCCGTCTTCGGTTGCGGATGTATAACTCGGTTCAATTGGCGGTGAATTAAGCTTTTTGGGTAACCATGATTGGCAAGTCGCGACTGACTTCTTGATGAGCTCGTTTCTTATCGGCATCATCGCTGCAAAGGCGGTCAACCCTGTAGAAAAGCGATTTTGCTCCCGACTGAAATACCCTTTTCGGATGCGCAGATGCGAATCTATAAATGGCATCTGTGTCGATTGGCTTATGCCATACTGTTGTTCTTATCTTGCCGTTATCTTTTTGCGCGAAACAGTCCAAGAACGAAAGTGTTCCTTCCGTAGACTCGGTTTCTTT